>JALPQD010000129.1:875000-1147500 GCA_023101885.1 Typhlomys cinereus
TTTACCAAGGATGAAATTAAAATGTCCAACAAATATCTTAAAAAATGCTCCACTTCCTTCGCCATCAGGGAAATGCAAATCAAAACTTCCCTGAGATATCATCTCACCCCGGTCAGGATGGCAAAAATCCACAATACAAACAACGACAAATGCTGGAGAGGATGTGGAGAGAGGGGAACTCTCCTACATTGCTGGTGGGAATGCAGGCTCATACAGCCACTCTGGCGAGCCGTCTGGAGATTCTTAAAGAAATTAAAGATTGAAATGCTATATGACCCTGCTATCCCACTTTTGGGAGTAACCCCCCATGCAGCAGAGGTTCGCCTCGATAGCATAAGCTCAACCGTGTTCATAGCAGCACTGTTTACAATAGCAAAGTCATGGAATCAACCTAAATGTCCAACAATTGATGAGTGGATAAGCAAACTGTGGTATATCTATACAATGGAGTACTACTCAGCCATCAAAAATGATGAATTACTGGAATTTGCTGGGAAATGGATGTCATTAGAAAGAATTATATTAAGTGAAGTATCCCAAACCCAGAAAATTAAGCGCCGTATGTACTCCCTAATAGGTGGCTCCTAGTACCAAACTCACCCAGCCCACATTGAGACACTCAAAAGTAAACCTATGTAACACAGTAATTGCAAGGATTATGAACAAGAGAGATGGGATAGGAGGGCCACACCAGAAATAAGGAGAGAGGGGACCATGTTACAGCAGAGAAAATAGGCCTCCATCAAGGTCTGCAAGTAAGTAATGAGAAACCTGGTTAAGTTCACAGATGTTCTTTCCTGATCTCACCAGAAGGGGAGGGCATATAGTCTAGCAGATAAAAAGTAATCATTTTGCAAATGGGTGATGGACCTCTCCCTCACTGAGGTTTCCTACTCTTATTACATCTACCCTTGAATGTGCTATTATAACAAGACTCCAGTTTAACAGCTTTTTGTCTCTGACCAAGGGGTGACATACAGTGCCCAGCAGGATGGAGTGAAGGGCATTGCAGGAGCAGCAAAACTGCAAAAGAAAATCAACAAACCACAATCCAGAACTTCAGAGACTCTATATCAATCACATAGAACTAGGCCAGCCTAATCTCTCCCCATCCTGGAGCTCAGGGACATTTGCGGAAGAGGGGGCGGTAAGATTGTAAGAGCAAAAGGATGGGAGGAGCAACGATTTGCAAGATTCTCAACAATAGTTGGGGCCAAAGCAATCATAATGGGACTTTGCATGCCCTGCGCAATGTCCAGCGCACTGTTGCCCTCATAAAGTCTAGCATCTGTTAAGGGCACCAAGACCCCTGGAGGCAAGGGATTGACAGCCATAGTAGTGATCCTATGCTTAAGGGGAACAAGAGAAAGGGCTTATGGAAATGCCACTGGGTCCTTATATGTCATCGGAGAGGAGGACCCAGTGGAGAGTTAGGCGTACACAATAAAGGACTCTCTGGGAATTGGGGGGGAGGCACTGGGGGATGGGGAGGGAGAGGAGGGGGGAGGGAGGGAACTGGTAAAAAATATAAATTAAATAAAAAATAAAAAAATAAAAAAATAAAAAAAATGAAAAGAAAATATCTGTAAAATAAGATTTTTTTTCCTTCTAAAATAGTTATGGCATTCTAGTATTCCGATATCTCTTAGAAATCAGACCTGAGATTGCCAGCTTGGTGAAGATCATGGCCCTTACTCTTTGTAAGACTCCATTAAATCTGCTGTGTCTGGTAGGGTGGACATAAAACTGTTTAAGGTGGGATATATAACATGAAGAGTAAAAGAAACACAGAATCAATGTAAGGAGAAAGCAAAAGGGAAGCTGGCCAGGTGGAGGCTCCAAAGCCTTGGACTGCTCAGAGCAATGGCACTTCCCCATCACTTTCTGGAACTTCTTTTATAGGAAGGGATGAATTCTTCAAGCAGTCCTTAAGGGTACTGAGAAATCATATTGGAAGGATAGCCAGATGGGCAACAAACTGTTGATTGGAACAGGACAGAAGCCAGATGTGACGGTTTTCCTGATTTCCATTGCTCACACAGATGGCCAGCCTGAGCACTAGCATGATCAGCATTCTTGATAATCCAACATAGAATAGAGACAGTATCTGAACATGAAACATTACAGGTCCAAACAGAAATCCTATTGTGTAAGGTGATATAGAGGCTATATCTATATAGCAATAGAGGTTCTAGAAAACACCAGTGGGCCAGACAAGCATTCTGTACTTCCATTTTTTTTCCCATGGAAAGCTCATTTCTTTGACTCCTCTAGTTCTTCCATGCTTTTTTCATCAAGGAATAAGATTTCTTTTTGTATCAGGCACCATCCTATGTTACATTTTCAATTAATCAGCTTTCCACTCATGAGTAGCTCAAAATTTTCTTCCTCCTCATTATTTATTATTATTGATTGTTGCAATTGCTACAACAACAACAACTACTACTACTACTCCTACTCCTACTCCTACTACACCACTAATACTTTGATCTTCTGGTAAAAGTTTTGCAGTACTTTGGAAAGGCTAACATCTTCTAAGATGTTTTCTTTGGGAGAGAGCTTAACATACATATTTCATTTATGCTGAACACTCAACTCTTTTATTTTCAGACATTTAAGTATTTGCAAATCTCTGTATAACTACTGCCCACAATAAATAGAACACTTTCTGAACAGGTAACGAAATGATCTTTTATAACCTGATAATATAAGCAAAGGAATACTGAATTTATTTAGAAAACAGGACATTAAACATGAATGTAAAAATGTTTAAAATGAGAAAATATATCTGACTAGACTAAATTTTAATAAGCTCCTGAAGCAATGATTGGAAAAATTCATCTAAATTATAATCAATAAAATTGGTAAGAACACTTAATTTGTAAACACTGAATAATTGTTTGTAAATTAAACATATTTGGATTAAAATTGTTCCTAGATCACTCCTCTTCAATACATAAATGAAAAGCATGTGTCAATTTATAAATGCTACTAATCTTTAAATAAAGCTATGAGATTAATTAGCAAAATTATATTTCTTCTCTTGTTTATCAAGTTTTTGTTATAAACTGATGTAGATTTCACACAATTCAGTTAAAATTATGTATGATAGTTTATGTATTTGGAAAATACATAAATTGTGGAATCGCTAAGAAAAATATTGGTTAAATTTCAATGTTATCAAGTGATGGAGCCAGAATTGAAGCTTAAAATTTAACAACTCATTTACAGTGATCTGCGTTTTCATTGTCCTAGACTTGCTGGACAGGCAAGATATCAGAAGAATAGAGGAGAGACCTTTGAGAAAGTCCCAAGAATGAATTTCCAGATTCTCTTCTCCTTGGCAGGTTTTGATTGGTGTCTTCACAGAAGGCTTTCTCATTTCCACCGAGAACTCTAATGAAAAGTTTTTTCTCCGTGTCTTTGGGCTTGAGGGTTCACTTCAATCAAGGAGAACCTGTTGAAGTGTGAATAGGAAGAGCTGGGAAAGTCAAAGTGTCATCAGGAGAAATAAAAGAAGTTTGGTTATCCACTAGGAAGCACCACAGAACAGTGTGGGCATAAATCAGCTTTTATCAGCACATTGTACTTTATTGTCTCATGAATACATCGGCCTAAATATTTTGCAGATGCTAGTATGTAAGCTCTATTTTTAATTTCTTATATTTAACACATCAATTAAACGCTTAGATATGTACATATTTTTCAAGAATTGTTAGGTCACAGCATCTCTATGTGTTGAATTTAGAAGGTTTAAAAATACTGATAACCTGATGTCTGTTTTTTCCAAGAAATGTGCTTGTCTCTAGTCCTCATGAAGTCATACATCTTGTGGTTTGGAAGATAACTATACTATGATTCCTGTCTGACTTGTGTTCCTTTTCTGTTGGCACTGCTGTTCAGTTTTGGCAACTAATGTGTACCTAAGAATTAATAGGTTAAGTTAAAATGTACTTCATTTTCTGGGGACACATTACATTATCTTGTAAAACATTTAGAAATGCTAAGCCATGAAAGCTATTACCCATTTGTGGAAATAGAGAAATCATTTATTTATTGATACATGCTTAGTCTTAACATCTAATTACTATTTTATGGCAGAAATGTAATGGAAATTCATTCGCAGATTATGTCACAATTATTTTTATCAAAATTTTTATGTATGAGTTTTCATCTATATATGTAAGAAAGTATATGCTTACAAAATATGTCGAATATTTTACAACTCGCCATTTTTACTGGATGCCATAATATGTAGATTATAGATAGATAAATGATAAATATATAGATAGATATAGGTAGATACATGATAAATTGATCATTTATAAATATTCATCATTAACATCATACACTTTACCCATACATTTACCACTGTAAAAAATGAAATGTATCTGAATCTTACAAGTGAACAATAACTACTGATGCTCTGGGATCTTTCCTGGCATTCTTATCCATAGACATTTGCTTTGTCATTGATGGAATTTATTATTTTTTGCCATTTCCCATCCAGGAATTGACAATATGTGTCTAATGAGTTGAGTTTTGAGATAATTCAAGTGTATAAAGCAACCCCCTTTCAAATGTCCTAGATTGAAAGACATAGAAAGTGAGTAAGCAAATGGCTCAAGATATTTTCACAGTTTTACAAAGAAGCTTGTTCTTTCTATTCTGTTAATCTCACAATCTACATTTATTTTTAAACTGTCTAAACACTAATATAATCTAAGAAAATTGTTTGAATATGTCCATGATTTCTGAAGTATTACTACAAAATAATTATATAGCTTGAAAATAGATGTTTGTGTGTGTGTGTTTGTGTGTGTGTGTTTGTGTGTGTGTTGTGTGTGTGTGTTTGTGTGTGTGTGTGTGTGTGTGTGCATGTACCCCATGAAATCCTTATCATGATCTGTAATATAAATACATTCATCACCTCTTGTGGTGTCTTTTATTTCCTTGATTATTACTTTTTCTCAGAGGATTGCATAGCATACCATGCAAATCTTATATATGCTTAAGTATGCAATAGTACATCAATCAACAACAGACCTTATAATAACTAGGTTGTATTTATCTTGCATGTTCAAAATTTGTATTGTAAAAATGTTGATAATAATATCTCCTAGAGATTGAAAGTTAATGATTATATTACTAAGTCACCTAGAAAACAAAATGCTTGGTTAATTTAAGTTTCTTTTTTGTGACTTGCAAATAATAGTAGCATACATTTTCTATGGAACAACATGGTGCTTTGGTTCAATATGTCTAACCAGTAGCTTGCTGATTCTTCTCATGCTTGAAATTTACTTAAAGAGAGAATATTTGCTTTTCTATTTACTGTTCTTTTTTATACAAACAAAATGAATTTTTTGTCCATTCCTTTCCCTGTGCCCCACTTCTCCCTTTATCTATCCATCACATTCCCTCCGTGTTTATATGTTTATATGATCCATAGGGATGTAAGAATTTTTTAAAATTTTTAGTGATTTTGAAATACGTCATTATCCATTGTACTTTTGTTATAAGGAATTTAACTAAATAGTAGATGACAGGACAAGATTGGGGCAAAACTCTTTAACATGTAGTTTAATATTTCATTTTGCTTTATAATATACTTAATATAGTCATATTAAAATATATATTTTGTCATGAAAGAATATCAAATATTTGGGATAGTCTTTGTTTCATAAATTATGGTATTAATATTAAGCCTTCATATTTGTCGATTTAACCACCTGCAGGTCAGAAGCTCTGTCTGTCAAAAGATGGGGTTTGGCAAAGACTAGATGATGGTGGTATACTAAGCTTCAGGATCAACCCTCTTCAGTCCAGGATCAAGGAACTGAAATTTAAAATAACGAAAAAACAAGAATGTACTAAAATTATACAAAAAATATGAAGTGGTGGGTAACATCTCTTAAGTCTTTCTGAGTCCTTTGTAGACAATTTAGAAATACCAATGCACAGCTGTATCTGGAATATCTTTTTGAGAAATTTTGCATGTGTGTGTGTATGTGTGTGTGTGTGCGTGAGTGTGTTTGAAATCAGGTGGTTTCTTTAGTCCCTCACAACTACTGTTATTAAATAAGTGCCTAACAACTGTGCCTCAACTACTGATCAGCTATTTTAGACATCCAAATTGCCTAGGAATATTCCTTGTCTTTCCACCAATTGCCTATATTAAGATTTATATGTATTAAAATAAAAAATTAGATCCTCTGATAAATAAACTGCTTTTGATCCAAATAAGAGGATCTATGGAAAGGATGGAGTGTATCACACATTTATAATCTCAGTGAATTTATATCAGGACAGAAGTTGGACAGAGGAGAATCTATGGAAGGCAGCTGGCATGCTAGCCCAACATATACAGTGAATGAAATGACAACGAAACCCTGCTTCAAAATAAGATAAAAGTGACGAAAACAGCTGAATTGTCCTCTGACCTCTACATTTGAATATACAAATACAATCATAGGATACACACACACACGGGCACGCACACATACACACACGTGAGCACGCTATTTAAAAGGAAAAACAAAGAAAAAGTTCGTTATTTAGTTAGTATGAAGGAAATTTGTTTTAATAAAAATTAACTCACAAGTGTTCTATTCAATTATATATGAAAAAGTAATATTAGCTATATTGTGCTCAGATGGAAAACAATTTTTGTGAATTTCACTGAGATGATTCAGAGATATGATAATAATGTTTTTTTTTTTTTTTCCAAAGAAGAGCTGTTTCTTCCTTGAGGGAATTCTGTTCTTGAATTCAGACCTATGCCAAAAAAAATAGGATACCATCCAGAGAAGCCACTGAAGAGAAACAAAATGGCAACATTAATGAAAATCATGTACCTTCAAGAACTATTTCTTTTCTTTTCTTTTTTTTTTTTTTTGCTGTTTTTGGTTTTTGGTGTTATAGTAGGTTTGTACATGTTTATGTATATGTATATGTGTGTAAAGGCCTACTGTTTTGCTAACCATTGTCTTCGTTTTTACTATTAAGGCAGGATGATTCAGTTGAACCAAGTGATCATCAGTAAGCTACCCTAACTTCCAAGATTCCCCTAGGGTTTTCTTGTGTTTGCTTTCTGGTTTTTGGAATTATTTGTGGCTACCACCTGTCCTGAATTTATTTGTGCTGTGACATCAAAACTTTAATTCTCATACTTGTATACTAAATTTTTTTTACACTAAGTCATCTTCCATGTTTGTGAAATATTTCTTGGTTATTTGTTTTAGCAACAAAAAACCCACAGATATATTAATAATTAAAAGTCTAGAGGATGAACACATATATTATAAAACAGAAATTTAAATAAGGAAAAGTTTTGAGAATACCAAAGTGAGAGCATGAAGCAAGGTCATCTTATTTAAAAGATACATTTACATAATCTTGAAAGTTTATTCTGTAGTGCCTATGAGAAGGTGACTTCTATGCAATATGAAATTTATTTTGATACATATTTATAATCTAGTCAGAAGATATCCCTAAAAATTCAATGTATTCAATAAGATTGTGCATATGAACACGATTATTGGCAATAGAAAATATTTAAAATTCAGTAAGTTACATTATATTTAAAACATGAAATTTTTATTGGAAGTTTTTGCACATTCTGATAATCTGAGAATTCATGAAATAGAGATAGGAGGATCAGAATGTAAAGGTAATTTTCTGCTATATAACAAGTTCAAGACCAGTTTTGGTTGCACAAGAAACAACTGAAAATAGCAAAGATGATCATGATGTTTATAATGGAAGTTTTACTATATTGTCTGTGAGACAAATGCTTAATTAATAGAAGCTCTTGCAGTCTATTGTATAGATAATTCAGGAGGGTCGAAGTATCAAGAAGATGTTTGAAGTATGTTTTCTGTATATAAAGTTGTAAGATAGGTTTCAAACAGAAGGCTTTCAAGAGAAATAAGTGAACTTTTCCAGGAAGGATGTTGTTTTCTCTATTTTATTGTGGGGCATTTTAATTTATTTCATTTTATGTGTATTACAAATTAAAAAGTTTACTCTGAGTCTTTTCACTGTGCTGCACATTTATTTCAGTTATATTGGAACCTGAAAGCATTATGGGTCATAAGTTCAAAGACCTTTGATAATATTATCAACTATGATAACAGTGAAAAATTTTGACTCACTAATAAAAATATTTACTCAGTTACTGCTTGTACTATGTAACATTTTTCTTTTTTCATTTATTTCTTCCACTCATATGAAGTTGATAACCCCTAAAGCCTTAAAGCCCTAAAGAAAGAAATTACAGAAGACACTAGAAGGTGGAAAGACCTCCCATGTTCCTGGATTGGCAGAATCAATATCATAAAAATGACCATCCTACCAAAGGCAATATACAGATTCAATGCTATACCAATTAAAATCCCAAAGCAATTCTTTAAAGAAGTTGACCAAGCAATCTCAAAATTCATATGGAGGCACAAAAGACCCAGGATAGCAAAGACAATCCTGAGTAACAAAAACACTTCTGGAGGTATCACCATACCAAACCTTAGTCTATACTACAAATCTATAGTTATAAAAATAGCCTATTACGAGCTCCAAAATAGACACACTGATCAATGCATAAGGGTTGAAGACCCAGATATAAGCCCACGCCATTATAGCCATTTGATCTTTGACAAAGGGACCCAAAAAATCCAATGGAAAAAGAGCAGCATCAAAAAAAGGGCTTCTGTCGTGAGTGGCACACGTAGGGCAACTCGATTGCTCTGCGTGCGGAATCGACATCAAGAGATTTCGGAAGCATAATTTTTTGGTATTTGGGCAGCTGGTGATCGTTGGTCCCGAAAAAAAAAAAAAAAAAAGAGCAGCATCAAATGGTGCCTGCAAAACTGGATCTCCACATGCAGAAGATTAAAGCTGGACCCATACTTGTCACCATGTACAAGAATTAACTCCAAGTGAATCAAGGACCTCAATATAAGGCCAGAGACTATAAAAAACCTTACTTGAAAGGGTAGGGAATTCCCTGGAGCTGATTGGACTAGGACAACAGTTTCTATCCAAAGATCAAATAGTGCAGTCAATACAGCCAACACTCAACAGATGGGTGCTTATGAAATTAAAGAGCTTCTGTTCAAATAAAGAGATTGTAGCTGGAGCAGAAAGGCAACCCACAGAATGGGAGAAAATCTTCACTAACCATATATCTGATAGCACTATTATCCAGAGTGCATGAAGAACTTAGAAAACTAAACGCCAAGGAAACCAATGGCCCAATTAAAAAATGGGCTTTGGAACTTAAACTTTACCAAGGACGAAATTAAAATGTCTAACAAATATCTTTAAAAATGCTCCACATCCTTAGCCATCAGGGAAATGCAAATCAAAACCTCCCTGAGATATCTTCTCACCCCAGTCAGGATAGGCAAAAATCCACAATACAAACAACACCAAATGCTGGAGGGGATATGGAGACAAGGGAACTCTCCTGGAAATTTTTATGGCTAGCCCAAATGATCAGTCTGAATCAACTAGGAGGAGCCCTCCAGACATACCTCAGGGAGGTTAACTGTGACCTCTGAGCATGCCTGTGTGTCACTATCTTTATTGTCTTGATGTGAGAATACCCAGGCCACTGTGAGCAGCACCACTCCTGGCAGTGGCTCCATGTAGAGACAGGCATGTACTCATTCTTCCACTTTTTTGTGGGTGTGGTTTGGCCAGCTCCCTCAAGTACTACTGTTGTAATTGCCCTGCTTGGACACAGTGTATTCTGGAATTGTGGGCCAATTAAACCTATTTCCCCTAAATGGCTTATGTCATGTATCTTAATATAACAATGTGGAGTAAAAGTAAAAAGAAAATTGATTGTTTTGCTTCAATTATTCGCATAACCTAAGGTTAATAGGCAGTATGCTTTTTATTTTTTTTTCCAATCATACAAGCTCAATAAGTACCCCTGGTCATTCCCATCCATTTCCCCTCTCCCCATCCTCTCTCCTCCCCCTCTCCTCATCCGCTTCCCTCCCTCTCTCCCAGTACCTCCTCCCTCCCCTCCCACCCCCTGGAGCATCCCCTTGTGTGAATGCCAAACCTCCCTCTGAGTCCTCCACCCTAGTGAGGTTACTGAGTGGAGTAACACAGAGCCCTTTCCTGGGCTCCCCGCCAGCATAGGAACAAGGTCAAAGGACCCCACTGCCTATGATCCACGCTAGACCCTGGGGGGTCGAGGATATGTCAGTCACCTTGCAGGTCATGCAAAGTCCGATTATGGCTAATGCAGCCCTAACTTGTGTGGAGTATCTTGCATATCATTGGTCTTCCCCATCTTTGGCCCTTACAATCTTGCCACTCCCTCTTCCACAAGTTTCCCTGAGCTTTAGGATAGGAAGAGATTTGGCTGGTCTGGCTCTATGTGATTAATGTAGGGTCTCTGATGTTCTGAATTATGGTTTCTTGTTGCTTTCAGGTTGTTGTTCCTGCACCGCCCTTGGTTTCATCCTGCTTGATATTGATGGTCACCTCCTAACCAAAGATAAAAAGGCTGTTTAACTGAAAATCTTACTTTTTTTTAGCATTTAATAATTCAAGTGAAGATCAATTGGCAGCATCAGAATGACCCTTCATCGTTACTATGGCAGACAATAAAATCAAGCCAGATTCTCAGAAAGTGTTCACTTGAAAAAATCCTAAATCGAATCAATAAATGGGTAAAATAGTCTTAAACAATTTAGCAAAGTTGCAAGAAGACATCTGGATTCAGATTCAGGATTGCCCCCCTGCCTCTTCACATTAGTACACTAAATGAGCAATCAAATAGTTCATTGTGGAATCAAGGCTGTTTCCAAACACAGGATGCCAGCATTTAAAGTTAAGGTTGCTAAGTGCTCAGTTTTTCCTAGACAGCAAAGGCTGCCAAAGCCCTCCCTTCCTCCAGCTTTAACACTAAGGCTTGTAGACATTCAGTATGCAGAGCAGAGCAGAAGCAAATGTGGGAAATAGAAAAATTTAAATCAGGTTGTTTCCACTTGGTTTCCTTCTTATACTCACTTATACATTCTTTGGCCAAAGCAAAAGGTTGGCTTGGATCTATATAATTTTCATATGAACATATGTAAAGATTCACTAAAGTAATCTGTATATATTTATATTCATGTTGTATTCACTAGGCTTAAGTACCTTTAAGCTTTTAGCACATTCAGCTTTATTTAACCCAAATGCTTGAGTTTCTATGCATCTTTTAATAAAATTAAGCCCAAGTAATATTTTCACAAAAATGATATTGGATTTTCCCAGTGCATATCTATTTAGAGTTATTTTGTTAATCAATACTAAAGATAATGATACGTCCTTAACTTGAACAAAGCATTAATAATACTTAGCAACACAGTGTTCCTTCAGCAGATTCATAAAGGACTGATAACTTTATATTAAGCAGGAGAAAAGGCAATTTACTCCCAAATACATATGATATTTTTGAATTGCCTTTTCTTTATGCCAATTAAATGTTCTGTCACTCTTATTGTTTAAAGCTTTGTTCTTTGTCTTGTCCTACTACTGTTTTAACTTGAACAATAACTTTAATTTGAACAATAACTTCAAATGCTTCAGTTTCTCACACAGTTTACATATAGTCCAAATATCATTCAGTTATTTTCATCTGGGGTATTTTACAATTGTTCTGATTGGAATAGCCATAACTGAACTCTACTGTAGGAATTGTGTTATAATATACTTTATTTCACAAGCTAGGAATTTGTCAATTGCCTCTTCCTTTATTGTATTTAGGCTATAAGTGTCTCTTATAGTAACTACTTTCTCATTCTTCAGTCAGGTATCATGAGTGAATTCATCAAGATGAGAAAATAAATTTGGCACTCCCATACAAAACTAACTGTTAGCTATAAGATAGGCATGAAAACTTTAATAAAATGCAAAGAAAGCCCACACAACCAATCCACATGCAAGGGGCCTACCAGCACTCTGGAGACCTGAGCTGAATCACTGAAAGCCAACGAGGAAGGAGAGAACTGATTCCTAAAGTTGTTCTCTGACTTCACCCGTTCACTATAGCATCCCTATTCTCTCTCTCTCTCTCTCTCTCTCTCTCTCTCTCTCTCTCTCTCTCTCTCTCTCTTTCCTCCTTCTCAAATAAATGAACATTTTTAAAAAAGAAAATGCAAGCACATCTCAATGACTCGCCCACTGAATTCATCCAGCAACCATGTTATTAACTTGCATACAACATTTATTTTCTATTCTTTAGCACTTTCATACATAGAAACACTTATATGTTTTTACTCCTTAATAATCACTCCAATTTCTCACTTCCTGCCTCAATTCATACTTTTTCCTTTACAGTCCTAACTTCAAGTCTTTTTGCATGTATGATACAATGGATTTCATCTCGGATAGCTGTATTGGCAAGTGTTTGTGTATTTGCTAGCATATTTTAGCTTTCTTCACATTTACCCAAAATCCTGTGGAATAATTTGAACACTATTTATTTATTTGTTGTATATAAAGCCCTAACTAGCTACTACACATTCCATTGTATCTTATTTATTTTTTTCTGTAGATATGCATTATCTCAGCTGCTTAATCCATATTATAACATAATTCTCTTCAAATGTTTCATAATTTATTTAATGTGGTTGGTCTCATATATTTCTCAAACTTCAACTCTTAAGCAGATCTATATAATTTTGTGTTTATTTGTATTTTTACCTCTTTGGAAAAACACAGCCCATCAGGTACTGAAAAATACAGGTTGACATACAAACAGAAGGATAGATAAAAATATTGAAAACGTTGGAAAAAGATCTAAGATAGAGTTCAGCAGCTAGGATATCTGCTGGCAATCTTGTTACCCTGAATTCAAAAGTCAGAAACCCCCATTGAAGAAGGAGAGAACAGAAAGACACACCTGTGTATATTTTCTCTCTCTAATATTTTTTACCTTGGCTAAAATCATTATAAACTCTTGAAATTGCGAAATCTGCTTGTGGTCTGGGATCCTTAATCACCAGGAGACTGCAGTATGCAAAGTCAATGAAAAGGATGATGGGCAAAGAGATACAGGAAATGTTCTCTCTTTGTTTTAGAAGTCCAAGGACATTCTTCTGGAGAACTTTTTAATTATTCAAAAGGCACAGTGTTTTTCTTTAATATTCTTAATGTTCTACAAATCCATCCTAAAGGTATTACACATAAACCTAGGCCTTCTCCACTGAAAGGTGTCCCCAGAGCTTTCAACTCTACTCAGGTGTTTACTTCTCCAAAAGGATGCAGCCATAACAGCCTACATCATGAAATTTCACTGATATAATGTTATGAATGCTCAAAACATTTTGCCAGGACACAGAGAATCAATCCTCACAGGCATATGTTGTGATAAGTATATGCATCATTGGTAGCAGATACATATGATGGTGAGATGTATTTCTCCTCATTTTATGCCAAATTTAATATTATTTTCTTCAGAAGAAACCTTAAAGGAAAGCGGTTCCAGAAATGGACTTGGTGTGCTGAGCATTTGAAAAGGTGGCCGTCATGCCTTATAGCTGTCACTGTGAGTGTGTTGAATGCCACTGTGTTCACCTCTGGCTGACATTATTCAAGGTCTGCGTTTGAACCAAGAATCTCTGATATGCTGGATCCTTGGGAGCTACTACCTGGGTGGATCCAATCATTATTGGATCAAAGATTTAGGTGTCCTCCTTAAATTCAAGATTTTTCTAAGACAAAAATAAGGTGTATGTTTGGTTAGAGAGCAAAAGAATTTCAAAAAAAACCTATAAAAGTGATTAAAGATGATACCTAATATCAACCTCTGGATTCCACATGTACTTTATTAACTTATCAATGGAGACACTAGAATAGCTTCATATGACATATCTCATCTACCAAAGACACAAAATTTTCTTTTTAGTATAGAATTTAGCTTCTCCCTTATTTAATTATTAATTCCCCAATATTATGTCAATAAAATTGCATTACTTAGGTAATTTCAATGGGCATGCCACTCACATGGCAGAGTCTGACAGCACTCCAAGCCCAGAGAACATCTAAGAAGAAGTCATGTATAGATCGGTAGACCTGGTTCATGGAGAGAAATGCAGACAAACTCAGCAGTCATGTGCACAGGGCAGGTTCCAGTTTTGGCCCTTCAGCGTGCCATCATGCATGAGAGAAACCTCTCTTTTTGCTGACGAGTAAATGACAGTCAGTGGTTAACAAGGGAGGATGGGGATTCTTCAGTGGTGCAGGTGCTCACAAATGGTTCCAAAAAATGAGAAATCAGTTCTCTTGTCTATGCTCATACAAGTAACCACATTTAAGCTCAGTGAATAGTAGTGCAAAAATAGTTTTTCATAGAAGTATAAGGGAGACTAGTTGGAAAGAAAAAAGGATTCAAAATGAGGTGGAATAAGATTACATGGGTAATGGTGTATACACACATAAATGCCCAAAGGAAGGTGTGAATATTATCACAATTAACTTTTTGCATATGTATATGTATGAATATGAACTAACAATAGACAACAGAGAAAAACTTAATGTGCTTCCTAAGAATTGGAAGACAAGAATATATATAGAAATAATATATATTATGATCAAAATGAAATTTAATTCAGGTTGATGAAATGATCACTGTGACTGTTGACAAAGGGGTCCTCATAAATGGCATGATCTCAGTTGCCCCTATCTCTCTGAAAGATGTTTTTTATTTTTTCTCATCCTTCCCAAACAAAATTAAGCAAGCTATTTAATAAACGAATTTAAGATATGAATTGATTCATTTTCTCTCTTCTGCCTAACTATAATAGAATACATTTCCTGTTGAATGTGAAAGTGGTGGATATGGAAAGGTGAAAGACAATTGTATGAAAGCATTAAAAGTTATGACAACTAAAATTTTCTAGTATTACCATTGAGTGTGTAGATGGCTAAGGATCAGTTATGTCAAGAAACTTTTCCAAATATTTAAGAAATTTAAAAAAATGAAATTAAGAATGTTCATGAAAAATAATAGGCAATGAAAATATAGAATATTATTTTATTTTAGAGTTTTGATGTAAAGCATTATTTCTCCACTGCATGCTTCTTTACAACTAAATCTTGTAAAGTAAACCAATATTGCTTTCATGTGAGATGCGTGATTTGAGGGAAATTAACATTCTTATTGGATATCATTTGTCATTAAAAAAAGTGTCTTGCAGAAATTAAGAACTGTAATTACTATAGTAAAGATTTCCATCATTTGCTATAACAATAAGCAATTTTATACTGTATTACTATACAATTACAAATTTCATTTGTACATACCTGTGTATTGAAGGGAAAATTAAAATATAATAATTATACTACTAGTCTTGATTATATAAAAACATTCTCTCTAAAAATAAATCAGCTGGAATATAATAGCTCATTGTCATTAATGTTTATAATACTTAAGGTCTTAAAAATTCAAACATGTTACTAAATCTTTAAACAGACTTATATCTGAAAATTTTTACAGATTTTCATTATTTGAATTATGACAATAATTTATTTTCAACCAATTTTTTGGGAAATTTCATCTAAATAAGCACATTTGTACACTGAAAGATTAATCTAAAGTCTTTCTATCACAAATGTTTGGATATTTTAGAATATTTATTTAAAGTATATAAATTTACAAGCTATGAATGTAAAACAATATACTGACATTTAAATGAAACAAACCTGGTATTATGGTTAATATTTCACAGAAGTTATGGTATAAAATGTTGAAAATATATATCATTAAGATGCATGCTCTTTATTTCAAAGAGTTCCAGCAGCTGACACAAAAGATAACAGACAGTAGGCTCAAGTGAGGTAGGAAATTTATAACAAAGTAGACAGAAGTTCTATTATTTCTTTTTTAAAAATAATGTATTTATTATTTTTTTTCTGCTCATACAAACATAATAGGTACCTCCATCCCCTCCCTCCCTCCACCCCTCTCTGGACCTTCCTGCTCCATCCCCCCTTTTCTTCTTCCTTTTCCCCCTCCCTTCTTTCTCCCAGTGCCCCTGCCCCCCATCCCTGGAGCATCTTTTAATGTGTATGTCAAACTTTCCTCTGGGTCTTCCTCTCTGATGAGGTGTAAGGACTCAGTGGCATTTCCTAGAACTCTTTCTTGTGTTCCCATTAAGTATAGGAACACTATTGTGACTGTTAATCCCTTGCTTCTAAGGACCCTAGTGCCTTTAGTCCATGCTAGACTTTGAGGGTCAATGATATGTTGGTCATTGTACAGATCATGCAGAGTCCTATTATAATTGCTTTGGCCCTAACTTGTGTGGAGTATCTTTCATATCATGACTCCTCCCATCCTTGTGCTCTTACAATCTTACTGCCCCTTCTTCTGCAAATTTCCCTGAGCTTCAGGATGGGGAGAGATTAGGCAGGCTTGATTCCAGATGGTTGATATAGAGTCTCTGATGTTCTGAATTATGGTTTGTTAATTTTTTTTCTTTTTTGCTGCTCCTGCAATGCCATTGGCTCCATCCTGATGGGTATTGGATGTCACCCCCTGGCCAGATATAAAAAGCTGTTAAAATAGAGTCTTATTGTAAGAATAGATTCAAAGGTAGATGGAATAAGAGTAAGAGACCAGGGGAAGTGGGGGAGTCAGTCTCTCATTTGCAAAATGGTTACCTTCTACCTGCCAGACTGTATGCTTTCTGTTAGGACACTTTTTCACACACTCACACACACACAAACACAGACACACACACACACAAAAAGTCCAGAGACATATATTAAACTTTTGAATTCATGCATGCAGAACATATTCTGTCATTATTTTTGATACTTTGCCATGTTTATGGTGACAGAAGGGGTAAAGGAAACTGATGCATGGAAGACAATTACTAATCCTCTTGTGATCATTTAGGAGCTAAAGGTACTTAGGCTAACACTTTCCATGTTGACCGCAATTGACAATTTTGGAGTCATGCCAAAATTTATTTCAGGCCTGGCTGTGCCACTTAGTAATTGTGTGATTATTTACAAGTGGTTCACTCTTTGAGAGCTCAATTTTACCACTTGAGGAAAAGCAGCAATAACAATACTTACTTCAACAACTCAGAGGATTAAATAAGATGGCAGGTGCCTTGAAGCACTCATGTTCCTTACACATTTTGTGTACTTCACTGATGTTGTGTATCTCCTCCAGCAAACTCTTTTACTGCCTCTAGCATGCTCTACTCACTACTGAAATTCTGGATATTTACTCTAATAATAATATTTACTCCAATACTTATTTGGACATTAACCTTCTTATAGATAAAATACAAGATTATCTTTTCACATAAATTGTTCCAAAATTATTTTCCAATTAACACATCATGGATGATGGATGCGGGCATATAAATCTATTTTTTGAATTATTATTTAAATAGTAATTCTTTTCTATTTAAATAGAAAAGAATGTGAGCACTTGCATTCATGTTCATTTAAATAGGGGAAGAGAGCTACTTTTCTCATTATTATGTTTAAAAAATAATACTGTCGACGGGCTGGAAAGGTGGGTCAGGGGTTAAGCCTCTGCCTTGCAGACGGAAGGTCCTGAGTTCAGATCCTAGACCCCACGTATAGACGCTGGGCGGAAGCAGAGCGGCCAGCGTTTCTGGCCCTGGTAGGGCGGAGCCTGTGAATTCCCGGGCAGAGTAAACAAGGAGGAGGTGGAGGCGTCCATGGTGGTTCGCGAATTCGCCCGTGGTTCTGCACACACACACACACATACACATACATACACACACGCACAATTGAATAAATATATATATATATATATTTACTGTCCATGTTTCAGCAAGTGCTATGGCACACATCAGCACAATCAAGTCAGATGAGGTCAATGAAGCATTCATTCTAAAAGACATAAAATCAAGAGATAATCTGACTGATTTTCAGGAAAGAAAAAGGGAATATAGGATTAGTTAATTTTGGATGAACATGACTTAAATTCATTGTGTTTAAGTATGATACTACTGAATAAAAAACGAGAAAATGAATGCATTATTTCTTGTATCTCAAAGTCAATTTTGTGTGTTTAATATGGTTATAGATTTTTCTGTATGAATTCAATCCATCTAGCATAATTTATTGTATGTATTTGCTTTCAGTAATTTTAGTATATATAACCTTTGCTACAAATTATATATTTTATTTGCTTTTGTAGATCCACCAAACTTGCAAGCCTCAGACAATGTGAAAATGAGTTTTCACTAGTTTTTGTTTCTTCCATGAACCTTCTCTTATGAAGCACAGTATACTTGACAAAATTCATCGACAGGAAGCAAGAACTAAGAACACACAATCCATCGAGTACCACTTCATTACAAAACAGAAAAGAATGTGAACCTAGGTAGATGAAGGAAAGCATAACTGACCACACAATGAATTTGAAAGTTATCTTTGAAACATTAGGACAAAAGTCCCAATGGGCATGTTGGCAATAGACACAAATGTAGAGTACCTATTAAACTGGGGCAAGGGTATGTGTATAGAAGACTTGAGATACTTTCATCATATATTTTGATATTTTATCCATTCCTTTCTAATTTTGTAATCACAGCTTTATATCTGTGTGAACACTGTTATATGATTTCTTTCAGCCTAACAATACATTTGCTTATTTCTAATCTGTTCCAATTTTTTTCTTGAATTTTTTTCTCGTCTCAATAAAATCTGCGTGTTTATAATTCCTAAATGTTTTCAAAAGCAACTTTTAATATAGGCTTATTAGAGTGAATTTTAGAACTATTTTAAGTTTGGAGTAAAACTGAGAGGAAAGTAGAAACCATGTATCTTCCTCATTCACTACCTTAAAATAGCCTACCTAGTGAAAAGCCTAGTAGCACATTATCTTCAGTTAGTGAAAATACACTAACAAGTCTCTCTCTCCCAAAGGTCATAGCTTTCTGTATATGCTACAGGAATGAACAAACTTGGCTTTATTCAATCACTATTCAAGTAGTTGACAATGTAATGTCTCCTTCATTAGCACACTATACTCTATGCCATTTTCCCTCTTAGCCTTTCTCCCTTGCTCCCAAGTAATTCCTACAATCATTAATATTTTAAAAATTTGCATATTTTCCTTTCCCTAGATTGCAGTACAATATGTTCATACACAGTGTAATGTTCTTTGATTAGCATTTGTAACATAATAGCATGATTTCAAACTTTTTGTGTCTTTCCATGATTTCATTGCTTAGTTCCTTTTAAATGTTCAATTATTTGCCTGTTGAAAGACGTAAGACTTATAATTGCAACAATTTTTGTAATTTTGAGCATTTCCTTTTAAGTTATTTCTTAGGACAAAAATCTTGCATCATATTGCTCATCTGAGTTTGCAAGTCAATTCATTTGCTGAAGGACTTAATATGCAAATTATAGTCATTTTATTGTCCTGATCAAATCACTGTAACAACGATAGACATGTCTAAGACTGGCTGCAATGCTTGTTCTTTTTCTTGAAAACTTAAGATTTGTCTTTTGATATGCACTGTAATTATTTTCTCATATTCTCTAAAGTAACTGATATAAACACAATGTTTGAAACTAAGAGGGAGGGGAACTACAGCTTCTACATTTCTAAAAGTTGATGTTTGCCTTGCGGAGAGGCTGTACCTCTGGAATATGGATATCACAGCTCTTAGTGGTTTTTTGAACTTCAGATAGAAAAGGATGATTTGATAGTGCAGTAGGAGCTTGGGATTTCCCAGCTTCAGCTAAAAATAAGATGGAAGTTAATAGTCACCTAAATACAGACTGTGTTAAGAAGTGTGGAATGCTCTGTTATACTTCCAATTCCATTCTCTCAATCTTTTCTAGAATCAAAGGCCACAAGTTTTATTGGAAAACATTTGAATTATCTTGGTTAAACTCACAAAGTCTTGACAACACACATTCACACACACACATTCATGCAAATACTCCGTGTTTTGTCCCTTTGATTCTCAGAAATATTGACTCTCAGACTGGCACACAAGAAGCTTCCAGTTTACATGGCAAATGCCTGCCAGCATTCTTTACACAGGCTCAGTTCTGTTGCACAGGTCTGCTCAGTACAGTTGTCTGTCAGTCTTTAACAGCTGCCTTTCCAAAGTGCGGAATCAGATGCTTTGGGAGTAGTATTTCTTTAGGTATCTTAAAGAGATAATGATATCTTCCAACTTTTTCTCAAATCTCCTACAGTCTGTATTAGAATTAAAATATCATTTCTTTGAAGAGAACTATTAATACATGGTACTAAAAATTGTATTGGTACTTTTTTTTTTTTTTTTTTTTTTTAGTTTCTGAACCAAGATGCAAATTTTCTACCTCCTTATATTTACATTGTGTTTTTGATATGTGTAATTTTGAAATGGTTAAAGTAAATATTTTTTGAATTTTCTTCATCATTCAATGACTTTGAATTTTTAAGTTTATTTGGATTTAAATAAGTTAAGCCACATTATTACATGATAATGATTATATGATTTAATTCTATTTTCTTTACAACCAAATAATCAGATCCAATCTGCCATGAGCAAATTTAGTTGTAGTTCTCTTAATTTGTAAGATTTTCATTTAGAGTATTTCTTGAAATAGGTATCATGTCAGACAGAGGTGTCAACTTGATGGTTAAGGTTCTCTGTAGAGAATTCATAGTCAAATTAAGCCCAGAAGGAACCTGTGGGGATTGTCCTTGATGAGAAAGGCTAAGTCACTTGTGGTTGGAGCTAGTTCCCAGTGAAAAAGATGAAGGAAATAAGTAGGAGCTTTCTTTTATAATAGAATTTCATGATTGTCTAAAGTCTATATCAGACTGGAGGACTGTGAGAACCATACTTCTAGAAAGCAAAAAGAACTAGAAAAATCATCCTATTCAAAGTTATCAAAACAGAGAGGACAAGTTGAACAATCTTGCATTCTACAGGGGCTTCAGAATGCAGGAGAAACACTAGAAATGCCACAGTCGTTCTAGTAGTAAATGAAATCCAAGTGAATACACTTGTATGCAGCTTCAGCAAAACTAAAATGATCCTGAGAATGACTAACTTGATACTGAGGCAAAAATGACTCTACGTTGTGTGAAAATTCAGTCACTCAGCAGTGTGAGATTCATAATATTTAACATACAACACCAAATTAAATGTGCGCATCATAAATTAAATGCTCAAAAGGAGCAGAACTGGAAGTAATTCCCAATTGTGAACTAGCAACTAGAGATTTTGTAACAGCTCTTTCTAGTCATGTACATTGGTGATTGCCTGTAATTCCAACATCCTAGAAGGTGAAAGAGGAATTTTCTATGTTCAGAGGCAGACCAGGCTACCTAATGAGCTTCAATAGAGAAAGTACATGAAAGATTCTGTCAAGACAAGTTCAGGAATGTGTCATTAAACTGTTTAAAAAGTGAAAATACTGTAATACAAAGCTAAATTTTATGACAGAAAGCAGGTAAAATTGGAACCTTTGAAAATAAAATCTGAAACTACACTATGAACAGTGAGGATAAGCAGAGAGTAGGTGGCATTGGTAGAGTATTAGCCAATTACAAGACAAGGGTCAATCTGACAACAGGAATTAAAAATTATACATAAAGAAGTAAAGAATGAAAACTGAAAACGATAACAATTTTATTGATTACATCATCAAGATTTTTAATGCAGACACAGTTTTCATTTTAGTCATAGTGTCAAAGTATGCATGAGAACATTCCTGACTTTAATGGCTTTCTACTTTTTGACACTTATGAATGCCTAATTTTGAAACAATTCATATACTTATAAAATGTCACTCAATAAAAAAAACGTCAAAATTAAGTGAGAAAATTTTTACAAGTGTTTAACACCTGTAAATATCACACTTGGGTGACCGAGGAAGAAGCATTATTGCATATATGAGGCTAACCTGAACCAGGTAATAACTTTCAGGTCTCTACAAGATATGTGGGAAGATCTTTTTTAAAATTAAGTTTAATTTCTTAAAATTAATTTTGTGGCATTCTGAAAAACACCACAAAGCAACACCAACAGATAACACCAAAACTTAAGATGAAAAACTAATAGTAAGATCACACTGTAAAGCTATATAAAAATTAAAGAGCAGATGAACAATAAGCTAATATTAAAGTTATAAATCAGACTGTAATGAAAAATTGCTAAAATGTAGATAGAGTATAAAACAAAACTAGTTTTTCCAGAATTTAAAAAAAATAGCCTTCAAATTTTCAGCAAATCATATCTGCAAAAAATAAGAAATGAATGAATATGCTATTAGCACACTTGTGCAATAAAACTGCTGGTTAAAAAATGTATTAACTTCAAAGCTTTGTGTAAAAGAGGTCAAGCCTCAAACATTACACTCTGTGACTCATTCCCACAGTCTTCCAGAAAAGATAAAATGGTTATTTTTCCACAATTGTCATCTCAGACTTGTTTCTATGGACATGGCAGCACTTATGATTTTAATGCTGATTACTACCCCATTTATGTAAACAGCCAGTAGTTTATGCCTTTGTCTGTCAGTGAACATTTACAGCCTGTTCACATGTGACAATTGGGAGAAATTCTGCAATTTACATAGAAGTACAGCTGTTTCTTGTGGATTCTGATTTTAATTCTTTGAAATAGAAATGAAAGCCATTGAAATTATGAAACAAATTTAGTGTTAGAGGGCATTAAATTTCCAAGAAGGTACTCAATAAATGATTATTAAATGTCAAAAACATTCCATAATTATAAAGAACCAGATATATTGTGTGTGAATACTTAAATACATAATCTAAAAATTAAGAACTATGTGTGACATGACCTACAATGATGATTAGATAACAATTAAATAATGCTGAAAGGACAGAACTGTGTCTCTTTCACTGTGTAGTTTAAACTATATTGTTCATTATATTTGGTTCCATCTCTCACACCACAGCTGATAGGAATCCTGGCTATAAAGCATATAAGAAATCAGGAAATTTTAGCATACTTACTATTTATTTCAATAATGATTGCTTAATTTTTTATTGCACAGATAAATTCCTTGAAATGATAAAGTCATAATCTCTTTGCCTACTGCATTCACATCAAGATATTCTGGTTCAATAAGAATTACCCCCCAAGAATCATAATGGTTGGGGTAAAGCTCAACACTGAATTTTAGGACATTATTATAATTTTTGTACCAACACAGAGATTTGTAGTATTGTTAATACAAGTTTGAATTTACTCTACAGTCCAGGGGACTAGCAATTTCTTCTAATCATACAAAGTCCTTATGTGTGGAGCACAATGAACATGCAGACAAGCAAAAAGGCTAGCAATTAATGTTGAAGTGCAGAACCGTGTGGGCACAGTGAAGCAAGAGCTGTTACACAATGCTGCCAATCCCACAATGGGACACTGTCATCAAGAGGTTTAAAATCACTGGCTTCAAACATATACTTAGAATTAATACAAAGTGTTCTGCTTTTGGCACCCAGTAGGAGCTCCAAAAACCATTTCAAACAAGTGCTTAACTGTATCTCACAGCAACTTGAAATCATGAACTTTTCTCTTTCCAAAGCCATTAAATTGAATTTAGGCTTTCTTGTGGACAATTTCAGTATCCTTTTAATTATTTTTTAAATGGCATATAGTTTTTAAAGATTAAATGCTTGATGAACTTAGCAGTAATGTTTCCAGCACCAGTATCTCCAGCATTACTCTGAATATTTTGAAAAGTCTAGTTTGTATCTCTTCCTTCACAATATAAAGCAGCCTTGATTAGCTTATCAGAATTTCTTTTTTGTATTTATTGTTTCTATTTATGGAATTTGATATTGTCGCATGTTATTAACAATATATCATATATGTAAAAGCAACTGCTTTGTGGGGTGGAATACAAAGGGTCTCATATAGTTAAGAATGTTTTTGAATTCACTAAGTAGCTTAGATTGGCCTAGGAATGCTGAATCTCTGGACTTTGTCTCTAATGTATTTTAATTATATATTTATGTGAAATATACATATGCGGACACTTATAATGTATTTAAATATATTATGCAATATAAATTTCAGAAATACTTGCAGGTTAAGAGAATTATATACAGAAACTGATTTATTAAATGCATGCTTATTAATATATGAAACAAAAATTTAGTTGACTATCACTTTTTGCTTTACTTGTCTAAACTTCTGAGTGCTGAATTAGTTTATCACTGCTGCAACAGAATGTCATCAACTGAGTTACTTGTAACTCAAAAGTATACAAACTAGAAGTATAAAAACAATAAATACAAACTCAGAGTATTGATGAAGTCTGCTCTCTGATATTCAGAGGGAAAAAAAAGCTCCGCTATTCTTTCCCAGGTTCTGTTTACTTTCATCAGCCTTTGATGTTCTTAAGCTTTCTTTTTAATCATTCCGATTATGCATTTACATTTGGATGACTCTGTGTGTGTGTGTGTGTGTGTGTGTGTGTGTGTGTATGTGGTGTGTGTATGTGTGTGTGCTTATGAGCATCCAAATTTCCTTCTTGTAATTAGTCATGTCATATTGGAATTTTTTAAATCCAAATTAAACACTCTCTGATTGATATTGTCCAGAAAGGCTTTATGTATGAGAAAAATTACAAATTTACAGTAGAAATGCACTTTGTAGATCATTGTTCTTCCCAATATAATAAAAAATGGGAAGAACTTTCATTCACCCTTACAGGCCTCATCAGATTCAATGCAGTGAATAAAAGGCACAAATCATTTGATTATTGAATCACAAATACAAATACTTATACATGTCACTATGTTAATTACTTGTGTACTAGATTTTTAATGCAAAAAAGAAGAAATATAGAAGAGATGAAAAATAAGCATGAGCTAATGAGAAAGCTACAAAAAAGATCAGTTTTAAGCCTTACATAGATTTTCTTTGACAGTGAAAATTAGTTTGATGAATATTTGCTAAATATAAGGTATCCAGTGATGTTTAAAATCTCCATTCTTGTTAAGCTCTCCTGTGAAGTATCTAGTTCCATTATGCATTGGTTGCTAGACCTCCAAGTGTTATATTTGGTTGAACTGACAAAATAAGCAGCTTAATAACAGTAGTCCAATAATAGAGACTCTGGCATGTAATTATGCTATGTTGTCATTTTGTCCAAAAAGAATGGCAAAATATTTCCCAAATCATAACAAACTAAGTGATCACCACGTGTTCTAATATTAATGAAAATTAAACCCCATTACTTCAATGGGGAACATTATAGAGTCAATAAAGCTAAGGATCATCCCAATTTTGTCTGGTTGTGCAAAAGAAAAAACGACTCTTTATGCTGTGGAAATCGCTGAAATATCAGTAAGGATTGTTAAATACAGATGTTATTTGTCTTAAAATAGTGATCACTATCTTATTGATTAAGATTTTACTGATAAGTATGGCATTAAAATTAATTTCCCAACAGATTCTTGCTTTGGAGCACAGGGCCATTTGCTATTGTACATAATCAGCGGAGTTAAGGGGAAATATTCCTTTCAAAGAATGAAGCAAAACATGGGAAAGAAAAGAGATGGAGGAGAAAGAGGAGCTAAAGAAGGAAAAGAAGATGTAAGAGGAAGAAGGAAGTGGGAGACTGAAAATGTATTTTAATTGCTACATTTACCAACCTTGATTTAAGACCCATCTGAATATACTGTGAGCCAGAATTATAAACTTTGAGTTGCTCTTACATCAAATGACATCCTTATACAAAAATGCAGATGAAATATTTCATGTTCTTTGTAAACCCAAACAATACCATCTGACATTTCTATAATACTATTTACATAATTACAGGTACATCAACAGATCTACTTCTCTGGTAACTTAAACATTTTGAATGGAATATTAATCTCTCTTATTCTGACTCATGAGACTATGCTGTAGAAATACCTGAGTGTATTTATTATGATGCCTGTGATTCTGGGATAGGATAAAAATCTAATAATTTGCTTTCTGAAAATAGCTCAATAAAAGCATCCAAATTTTCTTTACCCCTTCTTCACATCTTGTAAATTCAGACATATTTTCTCTAAGGAACTTGCCATAATTGACCAATTTGTACAAAATGTTCCATATCCCTTGAGTTTACCTGGGTGGAACATAAGCTAGCACATAGACCCTCTTCAAGTCTGCCTGCTGAAGGTCTCCTTAGACAGCAACAATTTAGCAACAATCAGTCATTTATAGTTTCAATGTTACAGTTCCTTCCAGCCTTCTTTACTTTTCCATGTAAAAAAATTAACTTTATATCATTGGATACAATGATACTATTTTAATGATTTCTCAAAAATAAATGTAAAAATAAAAAATGTAAAATAATATAACTGTATCATTGCATACAATGATACTATTTTCATGATTTCTCAAAAAGTTTCTTCTTAGTTTTTAAATTTTTTTAAAATTTTATTTATTCAATTGTGTGTGTATGGGTGCGTGTGCATGTGTGTATGTATGTGTGTGCGTGTAGAGCCATGGACGAATTCCGGAACCACCATGGACGCCTCCACCTCCTCCTTGTTTACTCTGCCCGGGGATTCACAGACTCCGTCCTACTAGGACCGGAAATGCAGGCCGCCCCCACTTCCGCCCCTGAGGCACCTCTCCAGCCCCAGTTTTTAAATTTTTAATTGACAATGCTGAATAATAATTTCCACATATCAATAAAAACAAACTTATATGTTATCACCACTGTTAACATATGACATAATTAACACTGCTAAATTTTTTATCCTTTTCCACTAAATTTGTACTTTTAATTTATACTATGAATCTATATTTTCCCCAATAACAGTTTCTCCATTGTCTGCTAAACACTATTTGTGGATTTGGAGGAATCACAGTACCTCCTATATCATCCTATTTTGCCCCTATATATGTTACAATATACATTGTATTCTATGTTGTAGATACATTTGTAAAGTATAAAACAGTATATGGAATAATAACAGTTAAGTTTAACCCACAGGAAAAATCCCAATTTTTGTCACGGAATACAAGAAAAGCAAATTGAGTCACAATGTCTATTCTGCTTGCTCCTTAGGCTTAGAAAGAATTCTGTCACATCATTTCCCATAATGTTTCTAAAACATACATTTGGGTTTTCCTATCTCAAACATTTTGTTTACAAAGTACAAGTTTATTTCAATAGTAAGTATGTAAAACCAGACAAGATTTCAGTATCTGAAATCCAAAAGTTCCAACATATACCAAAAAAAAATAAATAATTATTCTGGAAATCCTACACCACACCACCGATCTTCACCCTGATCAAACCTCCCAGTAAACTGGTGAGATATGTTTTCTGTTCCATGCTTCATGCCTTCCTTTAGCGTTCCTTGAAAAGAGACTCTAGGAGGCTTGGCATGATCCTGGCCAGCTGGATGGTTACCAGGTGAGTAACGTTGGTAACTAACCCTTGAATCCTCTTGAAAATGACTCTAGGTAACTACACTTGTTAGACCCAGCTCCTTTGGTCTGGGCCCCCGCAAGCAGTACAGCCTCCTTCCTTGAAACTCCTGCCTAGTTGACTTAAGACATGTTTCAGAAGCATGTCAAACACCTCAATCCGGATGCCCAGGTGAAACTGGACAAACACAAACAATATGGAAAACCAGCAAAATTGATCCGCACCAAACCTATAAGCAAAGTTCTTCACTGAGAACTGCCTATATCAAATACGACATACACAATTCAAAGAATTATGAATGTGTTCAGTGAGTTCAAAGTTTATAATCAGGATATGGATAAATATCTGAATGAAGTTAGAATTATGTCATGCAATAGAATCACTTATTAATACTAGCTCTGGTACTTCTGTAAGAGGATATGTTTGATAACTTACCAAAGCATCTGACACTATCTACATTTTAAAACAAAGGAGCATGTGCTCAGTTATAGGAATTGAACAGTAAAAGTCAAGATATGGAATCTAATGATGGCCTGCTTGATACCAAATTCCATGGAAAGAGGCAGAATGAAGTGTGTGTGTGTGTGTGTGTGTAGAGAGAGAGAGAGAGAGAGAGAGAGAGAAATTTTGTCTTTTTGCAGTTTATAATAAAACTAAGAGGTTTAAATTATGGTCCTTCTGCCCTAAGAGATTTATTGCTTTTTTTTTATTATTTATTATTTTTTCAATTGTGTGTGTGTGTGTGTGTGTGTGTGTGTGTAGAACCACTGGCGAATTCGGGAACCACATGGACGCCTCCACCTCCTGCTTGTTTACTCTGCCCCGGATTCACAAACTCCGCCCTACCAGGACCAGAAACGCAGGCCGTCCCGCTTCCGCCAGGCGTCTATACGTGGGGTCTAGGATCCAAACTCAGGACCTTCTGCCTGCAAGGCAGAGGCTTAACCCCTGAGCCACCTCTCCATCCCCGAGATTTATTGCTTTCTAAGGATAAATTCAAACTATAAAAGAAAACAGAATGATGAAATGAGTAAGACAATTTGGGATATAAAAACTGAGATAAATATATAAAGAACAAAAAAATCCCATGAAACATTAAAAAGAAAATGAAAACTTCAAGTAATCAAGCAGAAAGCTCAGTGTAATGTATTAACAAATAGAAAAGACCATGTGGAAGATAGAATATCAGAGCTGTAAAAGAATTGTTATCACTCAACTTTGAATAAGATTCCAAATTCTCAGGAAATAAGATCATCTCTCAACAAGTGAAATTTCACAAAATTAAAAAGCTTCTCTTCCACAAAAAAATATTGTCATTTGAGTAAAAAAGCATTCCAAAGAATGGGAAAAAAATCTTTGCCAGCCACATATCTGACAGTGTATTAATATGCACAGTACACAAAGATCTCAAAAAATTAAATATCAAGAGAGTAAGCAACCCAATAAAAATGGCCTTACAACTAAAAGGAAGCTTTTAACAGGACAAAATTCAAATGTCCAAAAACTTTCTTTAAGAAAATTTCCAGTTCTTTAGCTTTTTGTGAAATGCAAATTAAAACCACTCTGGGATATCATTTCACTCCAGTCATAACATCTGAAATCCCAAACACAAACAACTAAAGCTGGCTAGAATGCTGAGAAAAAAGAATCCTCTTACTTTACTGGTAGGAATGCAAACTTATATAATCCCTTTAGAGATCTATATGGAGATTCCAAGAGTTAATTATTTAACTACCCATAACCTTTAAATACTACTCCTGGGAATATTTCTCCTCAAATGCTACATCTTACTACTAACTACTAGGGACATGTACATCCATGTTAATTGCAACTCTGTACACAATAGCAATCAGTCTAGACATCCAACAGCCGACAGATGGATAAAGAAAATGTAGGAAGAGTGAAAGAGGAGAGGAGTTGGAGAAAATGCTTTCTTAAAGCAATCGGCTCAAGTGTATTCTCTGTTCTTCTACTAAGAATTTTATAGTTATATGTCTAATATTGAAGTCTTTGATCCATTCAGAGCTAATTTTTGTTCCTGATGACAGAAAAAGGTCCAATTTCATTCTTCCGCATGTAAATATCCAGTTTCCCAACATCATTCAAAGAAAATTCTTTTTCCTGTTTTCTTGGTGCCCATGCCAAAACCAAAGTTGACTGCTGTGAATTTACATCTGCACTTTCAATTCTAATCCACTAACTCGTATCATTGTCTAGGAGCCAACACCATAATGTTTTTTATCAGGATGGATATGTAGCATAGTTTAAGGTCTGACATGGTGATATCTCCAGTAGAGTTTTTACTACTTGTGATTATTCTTTCCTTTATGGGTCTTTCCTGACTCCATATGAATTTTGAGATTGTTTCATCAATTTCTGTGAATTGTGGAGAATTTTTTTGGCACAGTGTTAAATTAAATTGTATATCTCAGGTGTCTGTCGCTTTGTTCTTTCTTAGCGCATAGGGAAGTCACTGCTGTTTGAACATTACTTTTATATCCTGCCACACTGCTGACCAGGAGCTTCTTTTTTATTTTTTTTTTTCCCAATCATTCAAGTTCAATAGGTGCCCAGGTCCCCTCCCTCCCTGTACCCTCCCTCCCTCCACCCCTCCTCAGTACCCCCTTACGCTCTTCCCCTTTCCCCTTCCTTTCACCCCCTTCTCTCCTTTTCTCCCAGTGCTCCCTCTTCCCATCCCTGGGAGCATCCCTCTGTGTGAATGCCAAACCACCCTCTGAGTGTCCCCCCTCCAGTGAGGTGTAAGAACTCAGGGGCATAGCCAGGAACCTTTTCTTAGGCTCCCTGTTAGTATAGGAACACCTTTATGACTGTTAATCCTTTGCCTCTAAGGATACTACTGCTTGTGATCCATGTTAAACTTTGAGGGGTCATTGACATGTCAGTCATTGTGCTGGTCATGCAAAGTCTGAATATGGTTACTGCAGCCCTAACTTGTGTGGACTATCTTGCATATTGTTGGTCCTCCCCATCTTTAAGCTCTTACAATCTTGCTGCTCCCTCTTGCAGCCCCTCTGAGCTTTAGAATAGGGAGAGATTTGGCTGATCTGGTTCCAGGTGTCCCATATGCAGGATGGTTACCATCTATCTGCCAGTCCCTACACCCTCCCTGATTGATGACATCAAACTTATTCAGTCGCAGGTGACCAGGAAGGGAAATAAGAGTGAGCTTTCACCAGATGTCTTCTTACTTACTTGCAATACTTGACCGTTACCTATTTTCTCTACTGAAGCATGATCCCCTCTCTCATTTTTTTCTGTGGGGGTGTTCCTTCCCCTTCCCTCCTGTTTATGATCTTTGCAATTACAGTAGGTATTACAGAGATTTATCTTTCAATATGTCATTAAGTAGGTTTGTTAGTAGGATCCACCTATTAGTGAATACATGGTGTCTAATTTTCAGTGCCTGATATATTTCACTCAATATGATTTTTTCCAATTCCATACATTTCCTGGAAAATTTCATTAATTCATCTTTTTTTATTATTATTTATTCAATTGTGCATGTGTACGTATGTATGTGTGTGTGTGTGTGTGTCTGTGTATGTGTAGAACCACGGACGAATTCGGGAACCACCATAGAGCCTCCACCTCCTTCCGCCCCGGGATTCACAGGCTCCGCCCTACCAGGACCGGAACGCAGGCCGCCCCCGCTTCCGCCTGGCGTCTATACGTGGGATCTGGGATCCGAACTCAGGACCTTCTGCCTGCAAGGCAGAGGCTTAACCCCTGAGCCACCTCTCCAGCCCCTAATTCATCTTTTTTGATGGCTGAGTAGTATTCCATTGTATAAATGTAACACATTTCCTAATCCACTTGTCAATGGAAAAAAGAATAATATCTTCAGCAAATGGTGCTAGCAAAACTGGACATCCACATGCAGATTAAAACTTGACCCATACTTGTCACCATGCACAAAAATTAATTCCAAATGGATCAAGGACTTCAACATTAGCCAAGAGACTATAAAAACCCTAGTTGAAAGGGTAGGGAACTCCCTCAAGCTGATTAGGTTAGGACAACAGTTCTTAAAGAGAAATCCAGTATTACAGTCACTAGAACCAATAATCAACAAATGGGATCTTATAAAATTAAAGAGCTTCTGTTCAGATAAAGAGATTGTAAAGCCAACAAAAAGGCAACCCACAGAATGGGAGAAAATCTGCACTAACCACATATCTGATAGAGTTCTATTATCCAGACTGCACAAAGAACTTTAAAAACTAAGCACCGAGGAAACAAATGGCCCAATTAAAAAATTGGCCATGGAAATCAAAAGAAACTGTTCCAGGGGCTGGAGAGGTGGCTCAGGGGTTAAGCCTCTGCCTTGCAGGTAGAAGGTCCTGAGTTCAGATCCTATGACCCCAAGTATAGAGGCCAGGCGGAAGCGGGGGTGGCCTGTTTCTGGTCCTCGTAGGGCGTTGCTTGTGAATCCTCGGGCAGAGTAAACAAGGAGGAGGTGGAGGCGTCCATGGTGGTTTCAGAATTCGCCCGTGGTTCTACACATACATGCACACACATACATACACACATGCGCACACATGCATACATGCACAATTGAATAAATAAAAAAAATTAAAAATGCTAAAGAGGATAAGGAGACAAAGGAACTTTCATACATTGCTAGTAGGAATGCAGGGTTATACAACCACTCTGGCTATCAATTTGGCAATTTCTAAAATAGTTCAAGATTGAAATGTCATACGACCCTGCCATACCAACCACTTCTGGGAATAATCCCCCATAATGCAAAAGTTCGTTACAGTGACACAAGCATGACCATGTTCGCAACAGCACTATTTGCAATAGCAAAGTCATGAAATCCATCCAAATGCCCAACAGTTGACGAGATCCGAGTTCCAGGAGCTCAATCATGTCATCTTCAAAACAGGGATTGACTGATTTTTCCTTTCATATTTGTATCTCTTTTGTCTCCCTTTCTTGTCTTACAGCTCTAACTAACACTTCAAATACAATATTAAACAGAAGTGGTAAGAGTGGATAATTTGTTCTTTTTCATGATTTAGTGGGAATGCTTCAAGTTTTCACCATTTAGGATCATTCCATTTTTCTCGTTTCCAGGACTTTTATCAAAGATATGTTAAATTTTGGCAAAACTTTCTCTGTGTATATTGAGAAAATAACATATTTGTCCCTTTATCTGTTTATATGATGAATTATATTTATTGAACAAACCTGATATTTCTGGAATAAAATTCACCCTGATCTTATGAATGACTTGTGTATATTTTCTGCATTTGGTTTGTTAACATTTTTTGATTATTTTTATATCTGTGCTCATCTATGAAATTAGCATATAGTTTTCTTTTTTCTTCTTTCTATTTGGATTTTGGATCATTGCGATATTGGATTCATAGAACTTGGAAGTATTCCTTTCACTTTAAATTGTGGAATAATTGAGGAGTAGTAGTGTTAATTGTTCTTTAAATGTCTGGTAGAATTCTACACTGAAGGGGTGGAGAGGTGGCTCAGGGGTTACACCTCTGCCTTGCAGGTGGAAGCTCCTGAGTTCGGATCCCAGGTCCCACATATAGACGCCAGGCAGAAGCGGGGGCGGCCTGCGCTTCTGGTCCTGGTAGGGCGGAGCCTGTGAATCCTGGGGCAGAAGGAGGTGGAGGCGACCATGGTGGTTCCCGAATTCTTCCGTGGTTCTACACACAGACACACACACGCGCGGGCACATACATACGCACACATGCACAATTGAATAAATAATAATAAAAAAATAAAATAAATTCTACACTGAATTCATCTAGTCCTGGGCTTTTTTGTTATTGTTGAGAGATTGATTAGTACTGTTTTGTAGCTTGTTATAGGGCTGCCTAATAATACGGTCTATTGTATGTGCTTTGGTAAATTGTATGTGCTTTGAAATTCATCTATTTTCTTCTGATTTTCAAATTTGGTGGTACATAAATTTTTGAAATATGTCTTGATGTTTCTTTGAATTACTATGGTATCAGTTGTGATGGCTCCTTTTTTTATCTCTTATTTTGTTAATTTGAATTTTATTTCTTTTGATTTGGTTAATTTGGCTAAGAGTTTGTCAAATTTCTTTTTATTAAAAGAACTAGCTCTCAGTTTTATTGATTCTTCACTTTGTGTTCTTTGTTTCAATTCCAGTTGCTTATCCTCCAGTTAATTTCCAACCATCTACTACTTTTGGGATGAGTTTATTTTTGTTTTTCTAAGACTTTAATTTGCATTGTTAATTTCTTTCTTTGTGATTTTTCTATTTATTTAATGTAAATATTGAGTTCTACAGAATTTCCTCCTCTAACAGCCTTCAATGTATCCCAGAGATTTAAGTATGTTGTATTTTCATTATCATTAAATTCTATGTTTTTTTTATTTCCATTTTGATCTATACAGGCCTCTTCCTCACTTAGCAGCAAGTTGTTTAATTTCCATATTCTGTGTACTTTCTGTTGTTTATCTTGTTATATATGTTCAGTTTATTTCATGATGGTCAGATAAAGTACAGTATTCAATTTTAATTTTCCTGTGTCTTTGAAAGCTTCTTTTGTGGCCTTGCAAATTGTCTGTTTTGAATAAAGTTTTAACTGTAAAAAAATAATTCCTTGGTGTTAGGATAAAAACTTTGGTACATATTCAGAACCATTTGATTTATGGTTTGATTTAGTTCTGGTGTGCCTCAGTTTAATTTATGAAGTCTTTATATGGCTACTGCTGAGAGTGGAGTGTGCTAATCTCATTTATAGGGTGGCTTGTTTTTGTATGTTGTAGTGTTTTTTGATATAAGTAAGTCTATATTTGGTATTTAGAATTAGGAAGTCTTATAGTTGTATTGTTTCTTTAAAGAATCTGCAGCATCCTTCTTTTTTTATTATTATTTGTTTTGTTTCGAAATCTATTTTGTTAGTTATAAGAATGTCTAATCCTACTTGTTTCCTAGCTCTGTTTGCTTGGAGTACCACTGGCCAGCCTTTCATCCTGTGATAGTGCCTATCTTCCATGGTGAGGTGTGTTCTTTGAAGGAAGAAAATTGTGAGTTGTGATTTTTAATCCATGCTCTTAACCTATGTCCTTTGATTGGGGAGTTGACTCCAATGATGCTTAATGTAATAATTCAGAAGGTTTTTCTCCATCATTTTTTTAAAAATTCTGATTTCTGTATTAGTGGTTCTTTGCTCAGTAGGTGTGCTGGCAGTATTTTCCCCTTTTATCTTTCTATGTGTGTTTAAAATTTATTTTGGTCTTGAGTATTTTTTCCTACTACCTTTTGCCAATCTTGCTTTGGGTAGGCCTTAGGGTTTTTTTTTTTTTTGTGTGTGTGTGTGTGTGTGTATTTGTGTGTGTGTGTGTGTGTGTGTGTGTGTGTGTATTTTTTTTCTTTCATACCCATTCATGATTGATAGTTTAGCTGCATTTAGCAATCCTGGATTGACTTTTGTGCTTATTCGTGAAGTGAGTTATGCCTCTCCAAGCTTTTCTTCCTTTGAATGTTTCCATTCAAAGGTCAGCTGTTATTCTTAATGGCTTGCCTTTAAAAGTGATTTGATCTTTCCTTCTTCCAGCTTTCAAAGCTTTTTTTTTCATCTTTCATCTGTATTATTTTGATTATTATATACCATGTACTATTTCTGCTTTGCTCATACCTGACTGGTGTATGGGCTGTATATTTTATATGAATAGAGAACACTTTCCTTTGATGTATGTGGAAATTTTTCATTTATGATAGTGTGAAAATAAGATCTGAATTGTTTTATGGATTAATTGTTTTGGAATTCCACAAATGTGCAGGTTTGACTTTTTATGATGATCCATAGCTCTTGAATATTCATTTCAGGTACCTTTTAATCGTTTTCAGCTTTTGCAATTGAATTATCTGTTCTGCTAGTTTGGTTGCCGGATCTCATATTCTGTCTTCTTTATCAGTTTTGTTGGTAATACCTTGTGCTGAGTTTTCAATTGCAGTTATCTTGGATTTTATTTAAAGTTTAATTTCAGCTTTAGAGCTTTGTTAACTGTTCTATGCTTATTTTTTTTCCTCAATTGTCTTTTTCATCTTATTTCGCTGCTTATTTTCCTGCTTATGTATATTCAGGAGTTTTTGAAGTTCTTCTTGTATTTCCTTGAATATAATCAAAATATACCTTTATATTTTTATATTATTTTTATTAAATTTTTATTTTATTAAATTTAATTTTAATAAATTTAATTTAATTTTAAGAAATATTTTTGACATTATATTGATTGCCACTTGCTGGGTATTTTCCAAGAAGTTATCCTGGTTGAATCTATCAATAAGTAGGGTATTTTTTGGAAGAGGCATGTTTTCCTAATATTTTTTGAATTTTTTGTTTTTGCCATGTGACATGGGCATCATGTATTAGAAGTTTGTTTGGTTTCTTTGTTATGATTTCCTGGTTCTCCCAAGCAACATAGGTCTGCCCAACTTTGACAGTTGTTAGAATTAAGTTTTTATTTTCTCAATGCCTTTAAATGGGGCCAAGTATCAACATAGCAATCTTGATGAATGCATAAACTCTAGCAGTCCCCCTTTCATCAAGTAATATCTTTTCCCTAAAGATGCCACTCCCTAAATTGATAGCACTAGAGATAAGCTTCACACCATGCATTGTTTGTTTGTCTGTCTTCCCTAAAATTTCATTTATAACATATCAATGTGACTGCTTGTGAAAACCTTTCATTCATTTTCATATTTCTGCAGTATTTCTATTTATTCTACTTAAGTTGAGACCAATGACAAAGATATTGTGTAGTTTTGATCTTCACCTGTTCTGTGCACTAGGGTGACAATGTGCCTTGTCCACTTTGCAGTCTTTTTCTTGGGGATCATGTGTCCCTACATCACAGCCTGAGATATTTAAGCCTAGAGGAACCTAAGTCCCTACAAACCTGGAGCAGGTCACAGAAGTGCTGGGTTTGTTTCACATAACTTATGAGCCAATATATGACTGAAAAAACATCTCTCTTCCCTTAGTGATTTCTAAGGTAATTCTCCATAGTCCTTCCATGCCTCTACATTGGAAAGTAAATGAGGTTATTAATGTACATGTCTCCTGTGAATAATTATATCTGTTGAAATTTCCATAGGGAAATAACCATGTCATAAAATGCTCAGAACAAAATTTTAGAGAACATTGTGTACTGAAAGACTAAACTAGAAAATTAATACCAAGACTTATCACAACTGTTTGGATCTTTCTGAATTTGCACTATGCAACAATACAGATCTGACATAGTATAAGTTATTAGACTCATTTTGGATGGCGAATTGTCTAGTGATACTGAAAATAAAAATATCTGAGACAAATATGGCATATATGTGTGTGAATGTTCAAATAAATATACTTATCTTTGAGACATGATAGGTAAAATTTTATAATTAATTTACTGTAATAAAGACATGAAATACTCTCCATCAGCAAAGAATAAATGAAGGAGCTATGGTATATTCTTCAAGAATACTATGGCGTATACTCCAAAGAATAAAAGAACTACAGAAACACCATAAAGGAAATGGCATATGACTGATTAATACAATAAAATTTCTTGGATTGTGATTAAATATGACTTGAAAGTGAACATGCTGAAATTGAAAGTTTCACTCTTCTTTTATACCACAAACTGAGAACACGAACTACAGCTATCCAAATAAGACATAAGTTCTTTTGTTTTTATAGCCATATAAACTTTAGATATTATATGATTTTTTAAAAATTATGATGGCCAGTTGATTATTAATGATTGATACTAGGGAAAAATAAACAAGTATTTTTCCTGCAAATGCAAGATTATGAAACTTCTGTTATTCTTCTGGAGAACATGATGTTTTCTGTTAAAACAAAGATATTAGTTCAATGGCTCAATTATGGTATTTATTCTACTTAAGTTGAGACCAACTTAAGTAGTTTTTATTCTAAGCACAGATTTGATCTTCACCTGGTCTGGGCACTAGGGTGACAATATGCCTTGTCCATTTTTGCAGTCTTTTTCTTGAGGATCATGTGTCCCTACATCACAGCATGAGATACTTAAGCCTGGAGGAATCTATGTCTCTGCAAACCTGGAGCAGGTCACGGGAGTGCAGGGTTTGCTTCACGTAATGTTACGGCAAAGGCAATAATATGGCTGTTTGGCATTCCTTTGTTTTCTGGAGTTTTACTTTCCAGAAATTGAATTGCCAAAGGTTATCCGAAAATTGAAAACATTAAAGGAAAATTCCTCAATTTAAGCTAAATCTGTTATGCCTTTCTGTGTAGGCAAAAATCAGGTGAGCTCTTGGTTGTCCTGTGTGGTTCTTGCTACTGCAGCTACTCAATCTGAACTGAACACATTGCTCCCTCATAACTTTGTTACCTACTTTGTAATGAGTCACTGTGTTTATCTATGAGTTTGTACCATACATGAATCTAATGGTTCTAAACATATGGCTAAGGGCTGCTGCATATTATTTTATACTTAGTATAGCAAGAAACAGATATGGGAAAGAATATATGCACATACACATGTAAACACACATGTAAAATACTACAAAAATTATTTAGTCACTTTGTTGTCCAGAAGATAGACTGCTTATGTAACTTACTGACAAATTTTTAACTGTGAGGGAACTTGGAACAACTTCATTATACAAAGTAGTTATTATGGGATGTATGTATATTGAGACAGTCATGGAATCTTTTGCAAAATTGTAAGCAATGAAAATGTGTTAAGTAAGAGAGAAATAAAACATTAACTGACAAAGACTTACCTAATATCTATGACTATAGAATTATTTTATGACCCTTATGTACATTCATTTTGAATTTTGTATTAGTACTATTTTACAAAAGTCAGTACAAAAGTCTAATGTCAAATGGAAGTTAGACAATAAATTTATTTCATTTTTTTATCTTATGAAACCTTTGAACCTTCAGTTGCTTGGTCAGACATTAACTTCTGAGCTTCTCCAATAACTCTGACAAATTCTAGGGAGAAAAAGCATTATCTACATTAACATTAGTCGTTAGTGTCTATTTGGAAATTGGGGTTTATCTTATGTAGTGTGTGCTCTGAAAAATCTAAGGATCTGTAAAGATGATGGATTTTGCTCCATGATTGAGTGGTGCTATAGGTTGTGGATACTCTAAAGAGAGAAAGATTACAGCATGCGCCATACTCCATCACAAGAACCCTTTAAAGGCAAAGAGTTTTCTCTCAACAGAGAAAAGATGGAAAAAGAAATTGCAGAAGTCAGAAACAAAACAATCATCCATATTGTAAACTGAGAACAGGGAGAGAGGCCTTTTGGTTGCATGTAGGAAGAAAAAAATATATTAAATTGTGCAGTGGCAAATGAATTAATTTCCAAATACTTTCAATGAATTGAGAAGAGATTAGATGTTAGAACTTTCAGGATTGTGTATAGTCTCTCTAACAGCAGCTCAGATATTTCCAATTCTAGGAGAACATCCAGTTGTGATTCATACAACATCTGACTTACAGAACTGTAAGCTAATGCGTACACTTTTTTCTCCTGAATTTATATTTACTAGTACTTCAGCAATAAAACTTAACAGTGTGTACAGTTATACAGAAAATGTTATCTGGATCAATCTCAGGTCACCAGGTTCGTAAGCAGGTGCCTTACCTACTGAGTTACACCATAGCTCAAAATAATGATTCTTAATGTTTAGAAGTCAGGTCTCCCGTGATACTCTGATAATAGTCAGAGTCTCTCTTCCCCCAAAAAATATATAAAAGCACACAATTATAAAATTGTGTTTCGAACTTCAGAAATCTCCTGAAGCTCAGAATAGGATCTACTGTTGGTGGTAATTGGTTTTTTGGGGGGGTCGCACATGCCTCACAGCCACGTGGTCCCCGAGCTGCTCATCTGTTTCAGGTTATTATTATTTCTTAACGTCACAATTTCCACAGCCAGGTATAACCAAGTGCGAACTATCTGGGGATTTCACTCAGAACCCAATTCTTCCCACCTAATCAGGAGCAAGGATGCCAGGGTAAGAAATGGTTACGGCTACAAATCTGTGTGGATTTTACAGCAAACGTTGCGTTCTTGTGTGATGCGTAGGCTAAGGATGCGAATGCTGTGGTTCTATCAGTGCAGTGGGGGAACAGTGGTGGGAGGAAGCTTTCCTTCTCCTGGAGAAAGCCTGTGTGGCCAGCTTGATGTTGCTGCTTGCACGGTGAATTATCAGGTCACTGGGTTCTCTTGAAGTCAGGTCTAGTCTCAAGGAACTGAGGTTACTCCCTGCAAAAAAAAAAAAAAAAAGTCTCTAAAACCTTTCTTGGTGATAGTGGTCGTGGTGGTGGTGGGGGGGTTTCTCTCCTCTTCCCCTAATTAAAAAGGTGGCACGTCTAGAAGAGTTCATTCATATCCGTTAACTCTGAACATGGGCGGCTCCCTTCCATAGTTTGGGGTCCAGACACTGTGCTTCAGCTCCGGAGGCCTTCCACTTCTTCAGTGGGGACTCAGTGATGTGACAATCTTCTTGACTCAAAGGAGCATTTCCTAATCACTCAATCCCCAAAATGTGTCCAAGCCTCCCAGACAGAAAATCGCATTAGGATCGATCAGGAAGTAGGAGAGATAAGTGTCCATGGCTGAACAGGGAAAACACAGTGAATGGGTGACACTGAAGCAGGACGTTGGCAACCACTGAAGCCACAGATCTTACCCCTAATTTGGCGATTTTAGAACAAGATCATGCTGAAAGAATATGTATATTTTAATGTGTATCAATGAATAAATTTGACAAATGTGTGTGTGTGTGTTGTTCATGTATATCTGTGTGTGCATGTTCTATAGAAAATACAACATGTGCAGACTGGAAAATAGTGTTAAAATGATGTTCCAAAATGATACCTTATCCAAGTATCCACTTACATCACCATGTTCATTATAACCATATTTTTACTTAAATAAATTGATGCTTGAAGTAAAGGATGCAATAATGGACTCCATATAGTAATCAAGATAAGGATGTGTTTTTCTCACTGGTATTTTGCACATGTGAGAATCACAAACTGTAACTGCGATAAGGATTTGAATTTTCCTTTGGTAGAGAATTTATAGTAACATTCAGTAGAAGCAAAAGTTGTCAAGGAGGATAGATGCTATGTTGGTCCATTACACAGATGTAGAAAACATTAAATAGTAATATATTACAAAGACTAATAGTAAAATTATTGCTTTAAATCATTTAAATACATTAAGAAACATAAGTTGAGCTCATACATATAAACACAGTAATTAAATGTCTACATAGCAGAAAGAATATTATTGTTGCATGAATTGAAATTGTGACATTAAATAAATGCAGGAATATAATAAATACAGTAAAATATGTATAGCAATGTGTGTTTTTAAGCTTTTAAAAGAAGTGAATAATTCAATTATTTGCTTGTTTTGAATATTTTCATAGAAAAGCCTCCCCATCTCTGAGAACAGACAAGTGTACTCTTTTAATTATCCGCAAACTAGGAAGATATCTAGTTTTCATTTATTTTTATTTGTTCTAAGTTAGAATAATAAATTAGTATATTGGTAAAATATGTTCATAGAAATGAGTCAAGCATTGGTGCTGAGAGTAGGCTTTGGTATTGGTTCATGTTTTCAGTTTTGCAAGAGACAATGGTAGTAATTACATGGCCAGTAAAACCTTCTTTATATTGAAAATCAATGATTCTAAACATTGTTTTTGAAACTTCAGTAATGTAAATAAATGGCGGTGCTTATTTTGACTAGTGTTTAACTGCCAGCTCAAAGTATGAAATTTAATGATTAGGGTCTCATAGTAAATTAATACATGTGTATTGAAATATTACTATATTTTCTTATTTAGATAAGATAGTGACTTTACAGTAGAGATTCTTGTCTCAATTTCCTGAGGATTTGTCCCTCCATTTATGAGACATCGATATTTATTGGAAACAAGTACTTGACATTGCATGTCAAAATCATGGACATTTGCATAAAATCATAGCTTATTTACAACAAGCACTGGTGACATTAACTTCTTATTTGAAGGATATCTCAAGGTTGCATGAGAATGACTTTCTTATGGGAATGAAACCTGTACTAAGGAATCATTTTCTAACTAATCATAATTGTGTTTTGTGTGTGTGTGTGTGTGTGTGTGTGTGTGTGTGTGTGCGTGCGCGCGCGTGCGTGCGGTATCTATGTAAATATATTCATGCTTGGGGCTAACTATCTTTATTTTATAAATTTAAACTACATTTATTATCAGGAAAAAAGTCATCATTGTGAGCAACACAAAATTGTCGGAAAGTATCTATGCTCCTGTTCTGTAATTGCTGCCACCAGGACTTGCTGACATTGAGTTATCTGTTCATTGTTCAGCCAAAGATAGACATGCCTGCAGGCGGTACCTGCTGAGATGTCTGGATTCCCATTGTTCTTTGTCCTTTGATCCGTGCATTCTGTTCCACTCACGTCTAAGTCTCCAGGACTTATGATCATCTGATTTTTCTGACATGCTGTCACTTCTCTCTAGGTGGCAAAATGTATGAATGTATTATTAATTTCCCAGAACTTTAGATAGGATCTTGGACAGGAAACTTTGTCAGTGGGGTTTTGGGATGTGTCCAAGTAGATGGTCAGGAAATGCATTCACATGGGACCTTGTGTTAGCTTCATGATGTTTGGAAAGTTATAACCATAAGTGAATTAATAGAAGCTAGCCTGATATTAAAGAAAGGTATATGCAGTCTTTAAGGATAAACAGTCTTCCAACCACCCATGTCCAACGCAGCTCTTTATATGAAACTGCAAAGACTATATAAATTTCCATTCTATATAAAAATATTAAAAAAAGAGTGAGGCCTTGGTTTAAAGTATTAGGATTAGAGTTACTTTTTATTAACTAAAATCTAAATTCGGACAATATGAAATTTACCAGATGTTCATTTTGATTTTTTCTATAAATTTGTTAAAAGCCTTTGATAATTTAGTTTTAGTTAAAACTAAAATAGATGATACTTCTTTTAGGACACAAATATATTTATGTCCAGGTAGAATTGTTTACAAATTCAGAAAGAAGTTTAAGTAACATATTGAAAAAACGACACAATATGGGTTAAGATTGTTTCTGATTTAAAATAAAGTTTTTTTATTAGTGAAATGAATGAATGAACTAACTTGATAGGTAAGTTCAAATATAAGAAAATATTTATATCTAATATTTACTGATTATTATATGAAATTAGGTTTAAGTTATCATTTAGTAATCATCTCTGCATTAAGCTGGATTATCATTCTAATATAGCTTAAAGCTTGATTTACCTATCATGGTACCTAGCATGAAATTTTCATTAGACGAAAGTACTTTTATTTATTGTGGTTTTATGAAATGAAAAGTAATTATCTTTGTCAGCATTTTACAGTATTTGAAGCATAAAGTATAGTGTTATGAATCAAAATGCTAATATAAACATAAAGTAAATTATGTATTTGCATTTTCCTACTACATAAGATTTTCTGAAATATATTATTAATCAAATGAATACACTGAGTATTTAATTATCTATGAAGCAATAAGTATAAAATATAAATATAACTTTTGGTGGTGTTTAAGTTTTATTCTTAAAATGATATTAAGTATCATTCTTAAATGATAGTTAGGTGCCTAATTTTGGAATTTTTTATTCCTTATTTATTTGAGGTGGTGGGAGAGAAGACAAAGAGTGACAGAGAGAGAGAAAGAGAGAGACCACATGTGTGAGGGGTTCAGGAGACAGTTACCTCCTAGAGAGTGAACCCTAGAGATCTAAATGAAACATTACGTCAGGCACCATTTTTGGAATTTTAAGAAATATAATTAACTTATTAACTTCACTTGCACATTGACTTTTAAGGCCAAAATGAAGAAGTTAGAACACTATGCTACATAATATATTGTTTAAAATGTATTTGGATAGGTACATGCTATAATTTCACATAGTATGCAGTTGCTAGAATACGAAACTGAGAGCAAGATATATATGAGATAGCTTATATTCATATTTGATTAAAATATTCAAATATTTACTCTCAAGAGTAAACCCAGGTGACTTACAAAATAAACCTGATGAATAATTGACATTCTATATTAAGAGACCTTATTTTAGTATGGAGATAGATGAGAAACCTAAACATTATAATAATAAATACATAAAATTTGTTTACAAATTAAATTATGTAATAGAAAAATTACTTCTATATCAAATGTATTCAGTAGTGTGTTTATTCCTGGAAACATATTTCAGAATTAATTAAAGTAGATAAAAGAAGAAAATGTGAATGCAAATGCAATGAAAGGAGAGGTAACATATTTTAAATTGTCCTTAATTAAAAAGTCTAGAACTTCTTAAGCAGAATAATAAGCAAAATCTTAATTTTATTGCATCCTAAAGTTGAAAAGTTAATACATGTATGAGAAAACAGACAACTACCCTACACTGCCTAACCTTCACTCTTTAAATACTCAGTAGAACAGCTTGTAAAATGTATATAAAAATTTAATTTAAAATTTTCAAGCACACACTATTGATGTAAATGCAATAGAATCTTAATATACCTCTGAGAGGAGAGGAGAGCATGTGTGCTGCATTGCACCTAAAATAGTGTATCTTACATGTGCATGCTTTAAATAGGCTGTACAGTTTGCTGATGTCTTTACTGTAAACCAATCACATTCTGAGTAGCTAGAAAAGCCTGTAGCTAAAGTAGGTAAGTCTAAAAAAGTTTTTGTAGCCCACACTTGGAGTCAGCATGTCCAGAGAATTCAGCTTATAGAAATCACAGGCTGTCTATGCAAAAGTGCACACTTTTTCACATTAACTGTTTCTCTGGTTTTTAAAAAAAGAAGTTTCACAAGCTTTGTTGGCTCTGGCGTGCTTCACTGCTCGAGTTGAATTTAACTAATAACATTATCAGAGGTGGAAAAAGCAGTTTTGCTCTGAGCTGCTGATCACAATCATTGCCAGAAGATGTAGAACTCTATTTTCACACTGAAAATGGATTTCACAACCTCAGTGTTCTAGGGAAAAGGACAGATGTGCTGACATGCCAGAGAAAATTAGAAATTTTTCAGAAACTAAAGAATCTAAAGACTGAAAATTATGTAATTTTGATGACATTACAACTTATATGAACCCAAATCATTGAGCTATAAAATACTAAATCATTCTTAAAGAGAAGGAAGTAATGAAATCAGTACACTGAAAAAAAAAAGATTGCCTCCTGAATCATTTTTGAGCATGAGTGGAAAGAAAAACTTTGTAAGAAAAGCCTAAAATATGCTAACACAGAGGACATTATTAAAGCTTTGCAATGCCTTGAAGGCATTTATTTATAACTATTTTAGAGTATTTCTGTTTAAAAGTATAAAAGCAGTGGCATTGTGGGATGAGACCTTCAAACATGTCATGACACTAAATTCTTAAAAGTCCAGTAGAGGAAATATACAGAAACCACTTTTCATGACAGAGCATAAGACTTCCACATCTTAGATGGCCAAGTGTATACATATATTTCAATATTATTTGTACAATTCTTATTGGGATGCAAAACTCCTTCCTAAAAAATCAACTTCAAAGAGTGCTTAATGGTATTTTATATATATGTATGGTTTGATGGACAGATTAGTTTTATGATCTTATTTTAATATTCTGCCATTACTTAATAGAAATAGATTTTAAAATATTTATTTTAAATTTTTAAAATATCAGTCTAACAACAGTGGAATGGGGATAAACTGACTGTGAACAGGATCAGATATCTTAATACTAATCATAAACACCCAGAATAAACTGATCTAAACAACTATCATTTTAATTTTAGGTAAGTACAGACATCAACACCCAGACAAAGCACAATCTAGCGTGGTGGAACAGCTGTGAAATAGACAACAGTAGCCAAGTAGAATGCAGAGTACCTGCGACCCTGCAATAATCACCCAGAATCAGGCCATCCAAGTCTCTTCACATCCCAAGATTCAAGGAACCTCGTGGGAACAGCAAGATTGTAAGAGTCTAAAGATAGGGGCTGGAGAGGTGGCTCAGGTGTTAAGCCTTTGATTTGCAGGCAGAAGGTCCTGAGTTCGGATCCTAGACCCCACGTATAGACGCCTGTGGAAGCAGGAGCGGCCTGCGTTTCTGGTCCTGGTAGGGCGGAGCCTGTGAATACCTGGGCAGAGTAAACGAGGAGGTGGAGGTGGTCCATGGTGGTTCCCAAATTCGTCCGTGGTTCTACACACACTCATACATACACACACATGCACACACACACAAACTCACAATTGAATACATAATAATAAAAAAAGCCTAAAGATAGGGCAGTCCACCGTTGAACAAGATATTCCATTTAAGACAGGGCTACTACAGGCATGGACTCACTGCAATGAGACCTGTCCTTACCAGACCTGCACAATGACTGACATACTAGATGCCTTCATAGATTAGAGAGGATCTCAGGAGAAATAATTAAATGCAGTGAGAACCTTAGGGGATAAGGTTAGACAAGTGAAGGGGAATGCCCCTATCAGTGGGAGTGCCCAAAGACGGGCCACTTGGTCTACTAAAGAGACCTGAAACCCCACTATAGCAGATGATACAGAGGGAACCCTGGGGCCTATAGAAGTAGATAAACAGGAGGGTGGGAAGAACAGGGAGGATGGATTGATGAAAATAAGGAAGGGAAGATAGAAGGGAGAGAGGGGTAAAGGAGGTGGCAGGGATAATCAGTCGACATGTAAACCGAGACCTGTAAAAAATTTTTAAAAACTCCCCATTTGCACATTTTTATAATTTATTATATCAAAACAACAATAGGATTTTGCATTGTTATATGTTCTGTTTCTTTGTTTTAATTTTTCATTTATTTATTTATTCAATTGTGTGTGTGTGTTGTGTGTGTGTTTGTGTGTGTGTTTGTGTGTGTGTGTAGAACCACTGGTGAATTCAGGAACCACCATGGATCGCCTCTACCTCCTCCTTGTTTACTCTGACCCAGGAATCACAGGATCTGCCCTACCAGGATCAGAAACGCAGGCCGCCCCTCTTCTGCCCGGCGTCTATACATGGGGTCTAGGATCCGAACTCAGGACCTTCCGCCTGCAAGGCAGAGGCTTAACCCCTGAGCCACCTCTCCAGCCCCTATTCTGTTTCTTTGTATTGATTATTTGGAAATAGTTTTCCTCACTTAAACATTTATGAAGCAATTATTTCAAGAATATAAACTAAAATTTCTAAAATCTGACACATATAAAGTAGATGATAGTAAAAATAGTACACAACATTTAGCTTCAAGACTTTTAATATTAATTAGTGGTTCCTTTGTTTTTTACATAAAATATTCAGAACGTCATTTCTCAAATTCAATGCAGTTTCATATACAAAAACTTGTTTACATGAAATAACAGAGATTCTAAATAAGTATTTTATGTAAGAAACAACTGATATCCAGCTGAATAATGAAAAAGAAGAGTTCACTCAATATAAAAGTGAGAATTTATAACAAGTATAAACACATGTTGTTCACTTAATTACATGAACAGTAAATGCAAAAAAAACTATTATGGCAGGACTTGTGTAGCATTAACCATCTTATTAGAGATTGTAATGTAACAGTTCCTATTTTTGCCATATGTCAACAAAGAAATTTAATTTAATTTGATGCCACATGTTGAAAAATTTTCTTTCTCTATTTTTTCTACTAATAAAATTTATTCTTTGAATAAATTTCATGCATATATTTTTATGTATTTTATGTATATATATAGTGCATCTCCCTCAGCACCTTCTTGAATCTCCCCTAACATCATCCATTCTTCCCTACTAGTTTATTTTTCATTTATAAATTTACCTGAAATTCAAGGGAGATTTGGGAAAATATTTGAAATAAACATTCTTATAATTCAAGATTATCAGTCATATTTAATTGTTACATATTCAATTTTCTGAAAAGCTTATTAATTTTGAACATAAAAATTAAGTAATGATAAAAATCAGACAGTCAACAAGTGAAATGACCAGAGAAATACAAAGTGCGTTTATAGTAGTCTGTCATAAAAAGTGATTCCAATTTCACAATTTCCTGGTCCTATATCATTTTTTGGAGTCATTATAATAATAAGCTTCAAACAGTTTAGATGTGTAGTCAAGATACTATTGCTGCTTATTAAGATTAAAATAAACTAAAATAATTATCAATACATCAATGATTAATATATTAAAAATAGAAACTAGTTTACTAACATCATGGTGACATAAGTGATCTTCATTTTTATAGTTTTTATTCTGAGTTCATTTTCATTGTTAAATAATGGATTCATTATGGCTATTTCATCTCTATGAGACAAGACCTTACACCCTCTATCCTGCCATTTTCTTGTCTTACTTTCACATCCCTATGCTATTTACCTTAATAGTCATTAAATACTATAAATGCTAAACTGCAGACTGATATTTCTAAGCAAATAATAAATAGGAAATCAAAACAAACTGCAATATTTTTGTGTATAACGAGAATTACCATTAAAATAGACTTTTTTTGGTAATTTTTTTTGCCAGCCTAGTGAGTTATTTCTAAGCAAATAAGATCTAAGAATTCTTTGTTTCTTCATTCAAAGAAGGCATGGCTAGACACAATTCAAAAGCACAAATTTTTGAAATATACGTATTCTAAATATCTCAGGCAGAGTCAATCATGTTGAAACAGTAAACAACACAAAGACAATGGAATAAAAATGATGGGGACTTGATTATGAGGAAAATTTTCAATGGGAGAAGAAACATAGAATGGAATAGGATTGGGTAATACAGAGTGGAAGTGAAAGAAATTCACATTTTTTGCATTATTGTATAAAACTGTCAAAAAACACAAATCATGTGCATGGTGTACATGTGCATACGCACACACACACACATGCACACACACACACTTAATGGTCTGTGCATAACAAATAAGATTCTATTTCAAAATGATTTCTCAGTCATTAATTATAGATTTTGACCACAAATTAAAATATCAAATAGGTGTTCAACATTAAAATTATGGAGCAGAACTAGTTAAATCTGTTTGAAATTACAATTGTTAATATCAGTGTTTTTCATGTCATGAACACCCTTTTATTCTTCACAGTCAATTCAGAAAATGACAGTTTGAGTGTAAACTTGTAACAAAAGAAGTGAGTAACCTCTTTTATGAGGCAAAAAATAAAAAAGCTAAAATTTTGCAACTTTGTCCAGTGTTAACTAGGGATTCAGAGAAAGAGAAAGATGGAGGAAAAACGCAAAATAAAATGGGGGAGCAGTGAGAGCTGACATGGGTGTTGGATTATGAAGTTCAGGCATGAAGAAGAAACAAAGCCAAAAGATAGGCACAGGAAATAAAATACCTAAATATGATTGTTTCTATATATATGCAGCCTTCTTCTGTCATGATTTAAATGTAAGCTGTCACCCACAGGTTCATGTATGCAGAAAACTCTGTAGATTGGAAGGGAAGTGAAAAGCAGAATCCAACCACAAAGTGCAAAAAAAAAAAAAAAAAACCACACATGGAGTAATCAGGAAATTGACTGGTGGGGGAAAAAAACTTTTCAGTAGGAAGAAGAAGGACTGAGGAAGGAAAGGAGGAAAGGAATAATGTGGTGAAAATGAGAGTTAATTCACTGTATAGATGGAACTGTCAAATACTAAACAAAAAGTAGTGTACTTTAGAAACAATTTCTAGTGAGGCATTGTGCAAGAAAGAGACTGTTAGTAATATCTGGTGAAATCAATTGTTTGGGAGTATCATTTACAGGAAATAATGAGATGGATAGAAACAAAGTAGAAGGGGAATCTACATATATAATTCATTAATAATGACCTTTAACTGATTTAGAAATGAATGGATATTAGAAAATATTTACATAAGAGACTAAATTTCAGATATTTTATGATTCTGAACACGTAATTGGTTAGATATATTCATGTATACTTGAAAACTCTTGTAAAAATGCTAGACAAGAATGTCCAAATAGAATATTCTTCATTCAACGTCTAGTATTTCATCATTACTTCATAGTATTAAATTTGGTAGTATGATGGGAGTTGGCCAGTACATATCTAGTTTCAAACAATGATATTTAGGAATACATTTTCAATTGACAAGTAGAATAAAACCTTAAATATGATAACTTAGTAATGAGTAAAATGAATATAATAAAATCAGTGATGATAATGAGTAAAAATTATGCATTCAGATACTTCATGATAAGTGTCCTTTATAGAATTGACATTATTGTGTGCCTATAAAAATAAGAAAATGAAAAATAGCTATGTTTAATGCTATCCTGTTGTGTATTTCATACAGGAAAATAGGGACAAACAGGCAGGCTGTACAAATAATTTTTTTTAAAAAATTCATATTGTTTATTGGTTCCCTATGTGGCTCTAATTCAAACAGCAACTATCCTAAAAGTTGTACATGGTAACCTTCCACAATGTTTTTTTTATTGTTCATAATTTTTTTCCATTTTTTTATTTCTTTCATCCACTCATACAAAGTTGTTAAATACTCCATTTCCCTCCCTCCCTCCACCCCTCCCTGGACCCTCTTGTTCGCTCACCCGTTTTCCCCTTCCTTTCCCTCCCCCTCCCTTTCTCCCACTACTCTTCCCCCCATTCCTGGAGCACCCTTTAGTGTGCATGTCAAATGAGGTGTAAGGATTCAGTGGAATTGCTTAGAGCTCTTTTTTTGGGTTTCCCCCTAAATAAAGGAACACTATTTTGGCTGTTAATCCCTTGCCTCTAAGGATCGTAGTGCCTGTGATCCATGCTAGCATTTGGGAGTTCAGTGATATGATGGTCATTGCACAGGTCATGCAAAGTCCTGTTATGATTACTTCTGCCCTAACTTGTAAGAAGTATCTTGCATATCATTGCTCCTACCAATCATTAGGCTCTTACAATCTTAATACCTCTCTTCTGTAAAATTTCCCTGAGCTTTAGGATGGGGAGAGATTAGGCTGGCCTGGTTCCAGGTGATTGATGTAGAGTTTCTGATGTTCTGAATTATGGTTTGTTGATTTTTTTTCAGTTTTGCTGCTCCTGCAATGCCCTTGCCTCCATCCTGATGGGTATTGGATGTTACCCCCTGGCCAGAGATAAAATGCTGTTAAAATAGAGTCATAGTATTAGAGTAGATTCAAAGGTAGATGGAATAAGAGTAGGAGACCACTGTGAGAAGGGTCAGTCTCCCATTTGCAGGATGGTTACCTTCTACATGCCTGACTCTATGCCCTCCATTTCTGGTGACCTCATACCCCCTCAGATGCAAATGACCAATAAGGAAAGTCTGTCAGCTCAACCTGATTTCTTATTACTTACTTGCAGTCCTTGATGGTGGCCTATTTTCTCTCTGTAGCATGATCCCCTCTCTCCTTGTTTCTGGCAGGCCCTCCTTCCCCTTCCCTCCCTGCTTATAATCTTTGAAATTACTGCAGGTATTACAGAGATTTATCTTTGAGTGTGTCACTAAGTGGGTTTGGGACTAGGATCCACCTGTTAAGGAGTACATACGGTACTTAATTTTCTGTGTCTGGGATACTTCACTCAATATTTTTTTTCTAATTCCATCCATTTTCCAGCAAATTTCACTAATTCATCATTTTTGATGGCTGTGTAGCAGTCCATTGTATAAATGTACCACATTTTCTTTATCCACTCATCAACTGTTCCATGACTTTGCTATTGCAAACAGTGCTGCTATGAACATGGTCGTGCTTGTGCTGGCAAAGTGAATTTTTGCTGTATGGGGGATTATTCCCAAAAGTGGAATAGGAGGGTCATATGGAATTTCAATCTTTAACCTTTTTCATAATCACCAGATGCCTTGCCTGCATTCCTACCAGCAATGTAGGAGAGTTACCCTCTCTCCACATCCTCTCCAGCACTTGGTATTGTTTGTATTGTGGATTTCTGCCATCCTCACTGGGGTGAGATAATATCTCAGGAAGGTTTTGATTTGCAATTCCCTGATGGCTAAGGATGAGGAGCATTTTTTAAGATATGTGTTAGACATTTCAATTTATTCCCTGGTAAAGTTTCTTTTAAGTTCCAAGGCTCATTTTTTAATTGGGCCATTTGTTTCCTTGGTGCTTAGTTTTCTAAGTTCTTTGTGTACTCTGAATAATAGTGCTCTATCAGATATATGGTTAGTGAAGATTTTCTCCCATTCTGTGGGTTGCCTTTATGCTCGAGTTACAATCTCTTTATCTATGAACAGAAGCTCTTTAATTTCATAAGCTCCCATTTGTTGAGTGTTGGTTGTATTGACTGTGCTAATGGATTTCTGATTAAGAAGTGATGGCATAGTCCAATCAGTTTGAGGGAGTATCCTACTTTTTCAACTAGGGTTTTTATACTCTCTGTCCTTATATTGATGTCTGTGATCCATTTGGAATTGTACATGGTTACAAATATGGTTCAAGTTTTAATCTTCTGCATGTGGACATCCAGTTTTTCCAGCACCAGTTTTTGAAAATAGTGTTCTTTTTCTGTTGGATTTTTTGGGCCCCTTCGTTAAAGATCAAATGGCTGTAACTGTGTGGGCTTATATCTTGGTCTTCCCATCCATTGATCTGTGTGTCTATTTTGGAGCCAGTACCAGGCTCTTTTTATAACTATGGATTTGTAGTATAGACTAAGGTTTGGTATGGTGATACCTCCAGCAGTGTTTTTGTTACTCAGGATTGTCTTTGCTACCCTGGGTCTTTTGTGCCTCCATATGAATTTTGAGATTGTTTGGCCAACTTCTTTAAAGAATTGCTTTGGGATTTTGATTGGTATAGGATTGAATTTGTATATTGCCTTTGGTAGGATGGTCATTTTTATGATATTGATTCTGCCAATCCAGAAGCACAGGAGGTCTTTCCTTTCTGGTGTCTTCAGCGATTTCCTTTTTTAGGGTTTTATAGTTTTCATTGAAAAGGTCTCTTATTTCCTTGGTTAAGTTTATACCAAGGTATTTCATTTTTTACGGACTATAGTAAATGGGATTGCTTCTCTCAGGGCTTTTTCACTTCTTTCATTCTGTGCATATAGGAAGGTCACTGATTTTTGTATGTTTACTTTGTATCCTGTCACCCTGCTGAACTCCTGTATTAGTTCCAGGAGCTTCCTGTGGTGTTTTTGTGATCACTCAGGTATATGCTCATGTCATCTGCAAATAGAGAATACTTGACTTTTTCCTTGCCGATTTGAATCCCTTTTATCTACATTTCTGGTCTTACGGTTTCTGCTCATGCAGGGGTAGGATGGCCTTGCAGCTAGTGCAATTGAGGGATTCTGGTCCAGCCAAATATCCCTCGGGACTGAGTGGGTGATGAGTGTCGCGACCTGGACCCCCCTCACCACCGGGGAGAAACACACCAGGCCAGGAGGCTTGTCAAAGCAGGATCTCAACTTTATTGAATAGTACCTGAGTTTATATAGGGTTCTGCTGGTAGGAGGAGAGCTAGGTGGCATGAGGGGTGGTGAAGGAGAAAGGCAGCCAAAATGTGTCCAGGTCAGTGAGGGGAGGTTACAGCAGCACTACATCAGAGAGGGGAGGAGGGAGTCAGAGATAACTTTTAGAACTCAAGGACAGGTCCTGAAACTCCAGCCAGGCTTAGGAATTTCCAGCAGGCCTCAGGCTTGGAGGCCCAACACTTCCCCCTTTTGTTTTTGTATGAAACAGTCCAGGAGGACACCTGTGACCGGGCAGACCATTTGGCCTTGAGCGACTGTGCCTGTCTTAGGTGTGGAAGCCCCCCTCTGGAATCTTACCCGTCATGGGAGCTTGTAGCCTTAAGTGTTACAAGTCCTGTCTTAGGTTGATCCCTGCCTGGGCTCCCACTTACCCATCTCTGGCCACCAGCCCTCAGGTCATGCCTAGTCAGATCAGGCTCAGGGGTTCAGTGTGGAGGCTGGATTCCTTCATAGTGAGTCTTTGGTAATGGACCTGGACCTGATGAAGCTGCACAGATTCAATTTGCCTCTTAAAAAAGCGAACGAGGGCATTAATCACACAAGGTCCAATGGCTACAAAAAGAATTATGGTGGCTAGGGGGCCAAAGAGGGGAGTGAGGTAGGGTAGGAGGCCATGGAAGCCGGTCCAGAAAAGACTATCCTGGAATTCATGCTGTCGGCATTTTAGATCCTCCTGGAGCTTCTTGATCTTATCTTGAATGATTCCTGATCTGTTGACATAATAACAGCACTTTTCCTTTAGAAATAAACAAAGCCCTCCTTTTTGGCCATCAAAACATCTAATCCTCTCTGATTCTGAAGAACAACATCGGCCAGACAGTTGAGACTGTAGTTCAATTACAGTCTCAGACACAACCTGAACATCATCAATGAGTCTCTAAGGATAGTTTATTATAAAGGCCCAAGGAGGTGCCCAGGCCTGCTGTGCCTGTGGCTACCCCTGCTGTAATACCAAACCCCAAAAGGAGGGGACCACCTGGATGGCTCTTTTAGATCTCCCCCCACATATGGTCAAGAGGGAATGGGTAAGGGTTTACTCTCTCTTATAATATCAATATCTGGGAGGAGGGAAGCTGGTAAGCAAAGGCTTGTCCAATTAGAAGGCAGGAAGGAGTAAGCCATTCCCCTACTGCAGACAAAAATAAAGCCGGCGTCAGGGCACCTCAGGGAATTATTCACGGTGAGGTTGTCTGCGCAAAAGGAAGGATGTATGCCTCCAAGATCCAAGCTGTTGTTATTTGGGGATGGTAGAGCCTAGAGGCAGGTGGTCTTGAGGGAGGTTGGTGTTAATTGAACAGGCAAGGGAAGACCTTTAGTGCAGTTTGTAGTAGGGGAGGTAAGGCCTTGGGATGTTTTAGCCGGAAGGGCCAGAGGCTGGGGAGGTCCAAGCCTGAGGCAGAGCCAACAATCCTGGGCAAGAGATGGCGCTGTTAGAAGGGTAAAAGTCATTTATAATAAGGATTCAGTAAGAGGGTTGAGAAAAAGTTCTCCCCGTGTCCCTGGGAGAGCTATAGGGTGGTAAATAAGTTGAGGATACATATCCTGAAGGAATCTCTGTATCCTATGTTCATCTTGAAGTTCTTTAAGTTCATCTTGAACCCCTCCCCCATCTGAGAATCCTATGGGGCCATTTAAGTCCCAGCAAACTGTGTGTCCCACCTTGCCAAAACAGGGGGAGACAGCAGACACGGAGTCTCCAGTTATATTGTGTTGTGTCAAGGTTTCTCTCCTCTCTTGGCACGTGGCAGTCCAATATATCTTGTTGATAGTCTGGTCAAAGAATTGCTGGGTGGTAGAATAACAAGAGGAGTGTATGGTTGGGTAGAATGTGGAGCAGGGGCAAGGTCCTGGGAGGTTACCTACAACCAGGATTATTTTGGGCTTGGTAACACACCTCCAGATGGCGTTACCTCCCCCAGTATAAGATGATGTTGTCTGCCAGAAGTAGGCTTTCTTGCCAGCACACTCAACTCTCTGGCTGGTATGTCCCCCCAAGGGGAGGGAGGTGAGTGTTCTCCAGTACAGTCACAGGGCTTCCCTGCCTGGTTACCAAGGATGGGCCGGGCATTTTGAGGGTCCCCAAATCCTCCATCACATGGCAGGGAGAAGATCATCATCATGGTGGTCGTCAGGATCAACAGTGTCATCGTTGGGGCCTGGGAAAGAGCAGAAGTGCCATTCTCAGGGGCACTGTGCTCCCTGGGGCTGTATTGATTATTTTTTCCTGAGGGAGGTATTGCAGATCCCGAGCGGGGACCCAAATAGGCCGCTGTTCATCCTGGGGGAAGACACAGGCAAACCCTCATACGGCTGTAATGAGGGAGTTGGGGCCCCTCCATGCCCCTGTCAGGAGGTCTCTCCAACAGACCAGAATGGACTTGTATGAGATCTTAGAAGTCCAATGTCTCTGGAATGGTGTTTTTGGGTCCGTTTTTGTCAAATTTAAAATATTGAGTGTTAGCAGGGCTTTCTTTAATTGATCATGTTTAGCTTTCAGTTTTTTCATAAACCTAATATACCCAAACCTTTATAACATACTTTAACATTTTTTTAGTAACCAACTCATAAACCTCCTGTACATATTTCAACTTTCTAAGTAACATATCTCATTTCATAAATCTTCTTTTAAACCCTCTGTGCATCTAAGTACCATACATATTTTCTTCATACTTGATGGTTTCCTGTTGTTTATCCTTTAAGAAATGTCCTTTAAAAGAGGCAATAACAGTAGACCTCATCTTAAAAAAATATATATACACAATTAAGTTAACAAGATTGTAGCAGAACACAGAAGTACACCTGGAATTAGAAAGCAGACTTGTCCCCAAGGAAGGGAGCTCATACATACCAGGAGAATGAAGAAGTCCCAATGAATTCCCCAGAGATCAGTTTTCCTTTCTGGTTGCTAGATATGTTGGCATTACACATGGGAAAACAAACTTTTAAAGGAATTACAAAAATGATGCTATTGGATCCTAGGTAAAAACACAATACCACCTCTTGTGAAGCTTCATAAAAATCAAGATAAAACAAAATATTTTAGTCAGTGTGTAATCAGGCCTTTTAATGTTATCAAAATGATTTATTCTTAAGTGTGTAATGTGCATTTAAATTGAGCATGCCAAATAATAAAAAGAGTCAAAAAACAAAATGTGATTTGAAATGTGATTTGTGTAATTTGAAGTGGCCATAGCTTTCTTATTTTAAAACATAAAACACACAAATTATGGGAAATCCAGATAACTAAGCAAGTCAAAACACTTAAAGTAACTCTTAAAATGAGATCACCATAGACAAAGCACAAAAAACGACAGACAACTCCTCTGGCCCCTCCAGTACAGGGGAGCAGAGGCTTTCTTTCCTTAGTTGCTTTAGAAATCAAAATAGAGATGTTACTAGGAAATTAAAAAGAAGGCAGTTTAAAACACATCTGCTGGCCTTGAAAGTGAGCCATTTATCAGAACAGGGAGTGATGAATTTTCTTTTCTTAATTTTAACACTTAGATTTTGAGTTCTTTCCCTAAACTCCCCAAAAGTGGTCTATCATAAGAGATAAAAGAGTCATCTAAGTCTGTCCCATGTTAAGACCAGTCAAAGAGGAAGAAAGATGTCAGTTCAATAACAAGGACAATGAGAACAATAATCACAATAAAACAGATGAGACAAGGACACCCGGGTTAATATTAATAGGAAAGATCTCTGCCTTTTGATGCACAGAAGGAGGTGAGGGTGGAGGCACAGAGGCGTGATAAACAGGATTAGTTGAGGAGGGAGGGGGAGGGTCTGCAGGATGCATTTCTTTTGAGGGCCAGGGGGATCTAGGGAGGGGTAAAGAGAGTCAGATTGGCTTCATTGATATCCTCACATTTTATAAGACTATTTAAATAATTCACAACTTCGATTCAATTGAGGTGAGTTGTGCTTACTTAGGAATTCATCCATTTCCTTTGTGTTGTCAAATTTCACAAAGTAAAAGTTTGAAATAGAGGTTACAATTTTCTGAATTTCTTGGGTTTCCATTGTGATAACTCCATTTTCATTTTTAATTTTGTTAGTTTGGATATTATCTCTCTTGCTTTTGTTTAATTTAGCTAGGGGTGTATCAATCTTATTGATTTTTTCAAAGACTCAGCTTTTTGACTGGTTGATTTTCTGTATCGTTTTCCTAATCTCAATTTCAGATATTTCTACCCTTATTTTGCCAATCTCCTCTCTTCTACTTCTTTTGGGATTAGATTGCTCTAGTATCTCTAAAGCTTTAAGCTGACTGGTTAAGATATTTATTTCTGATGTTTCCATTGTTTTGATGTAGGCATCAAGAGCTATGAACTTACCTCTTAGGACACCTTTCATTATGTCCCAAAGACTTTGGTGAATTTTTTCTTCATTAACATTCGCTTTCAGGAAATCTTGAATTTCCTTTTTAATTTCTTCCTGAATCTAATTCTCATTCAGCATCATAGTGTTGAGTTTCCAGGAGTTAGTTTTCTGTTGTTTGTTGTGTTGCGGATATCAAGCTTTAGACTATGGTGGTTTGGCAAGGTAAAGTCTAGAAACTCAACTTTCCTGTACATGTGGAGATTCGTTTTGTGGCCCAATATGTGATCTATTTTGGAGAAAGTTCTGTGTGCTGCTGAGAAAAATGTGTATTCTTTGGTGCATGGATGAAAAGTTTGATAGAGATCTGTAAGGTCCATTTCAGTAAGGGTTTGATTAAGTTCCAAAGTGTCTCTGTTAAGTTTTTTACCTGTTGATCTATCCCATACTGAAAGGGCAGTGTTTCAATCCCCAGGAATTATCTTTTGGGGTTTGATTTCTCAATTTAAATGTTGTACGGTTTGCTTAGTGCATATGGAAGGGACCGTTTTGGGTGCATACATGTTCGGTATTGTGAAGTCTTCCTGGTGAATTGTACTTGTGACTAAAATGTAGTATCAATCTGTGTCTCCTATGACTGTTTTTGGTTTGAAGTGCACATTGTCCAATAGCATAATGGCTACCCCTGCTTTTTTCCTGGTGCCATTAGCTTGCAGAGTTTTGGGCCAGCCTTTTATTTTTAGGATGTGCCTATCTTTTGTAGTGAGATGATTTTCCTGCAGGCAGCAGATTGATGGGTTGTGATTTTTAATCCAAGTTTGTGATCTGCTTCTCTTGATCAGTGAGTTAATTCCATTTACATTTAATGTTATAATGGAGAAATTATTTTTAACTCTGGACATTCTTTATGTTTAGTGGCTTTTGTAAGTGTATTGTTTTACTTTTAGGTTTTGGTGGTATTATACTTCCCTTCTGTTCACCTGGATATGCCTGTTTTTTTCTTCAAGCTTGAGTATCATTTCTAGCATTTTTTGAAGGCCTGGTTTGGTAGACATGTAAGCCTTCAAGTTGTCTTTGTAGTGGAAACTTTTCTTTCTCCCTTGATCATGATGGATAATTTTGCCAGGTATATCAGCCTGGGTTGACATTTTTCCTGATTTCAATACTTGAAGTACATCTCTCCAAGCTCTTCTTGCTTTTACTGTTTCCATTGAGAAGTCATTTGTTATTTTAATAGGTTTACCTTTAAAGTGACTTGCTTTTTTTTTCCTTTGAAGGTCTCAGCACCTTTTCTTTGTTTTGAATGTGGAGTGTTTTGTCTATTATTTGCCATGGCAAGTTTCTATTTTGGTCATATATGTTTGGGGTGAGGAATGCCTCTTGTGTATGGATTGGCCTTTATTTTTTTAGACGAGGATAGTTTTCCTTGATGATATTTTGAAAAATTTCCTCAGGTGTGGTATTTTGGGATTCTTTCTCTGGTATACCATGAATAGGCACGTTAGGCTTCTTCAGGGTATCCCATAACTCTTGAATATGTCTCTCTTCCTTTGAGCTAGTTAATACTCCCACTTTGTCTTCAAGGTCTGAAATTCTATTTTTTGCTTCATTTGTTCTTCTGATAAGACTCTCTGTTGAGTTCTGGGTTGAGGATAACTTGTCTTTTAGCTTCAGTTTTAATCTCTGCTTGAGTCTGTTTTAACTGCTCTATGCCTATTTTTGTTTCTTGAACTGTTTTTCTCAACTCCTCCAAGTGTCTGTTGTGTTCCTCTTCAAAGTGGTTGATGCAGTTATTTAACTACTCCCAGATTTCCTCTTTCATAATATTGATCATGGTAATGATTATGCTTTGAAAGTCATTATCCTGAGTCAGGTTTTCTTGGCTATTTTCTTGTTGGCATCTATCATTATGGGGTTAATTTTTTCAGTGGGAGATTTGTTTTGTTTTTTTGTTTTTTGTTTCTCATGGATTTATACTTTGACTTGAATATTGTCATTTTATCTCTTAAGACCTTCTTTCAATTTCTGTGTGTTTTTGACTGAACTGAATTAGTTGGTATCATGACTCTTGGACAGTTATTACTAGTGTTTTCCTTGGCGTTGGTTATGCTTGCTGTTATTGTTATTTCCTAGATGAGGCTATTAGACAGTAAGAGGGTGTGGACACGGGGTGAATATTAGTATGGTAGTCCACTTTTATGATTTAGTACTTTGGTGATATGTGAGGGTGAGTTGTATAGTCCCTGAAGCTGTATATGTTTTAGGGGGTACCTGTATGGAAAAGCTACTCTACAGTTACTAATAATAGGATGGTAAAAATGGGGGTTTGCTTATCTTTGGGCTGGATGTGGAAAATCTCTCCCATATGATAGGATGAATTTAGAGGATTCCAGGGGGCCTTTGTCACCTAGAGCTTTGCTTGTGTGTTCTTTGGACTCTGTTGAATTCTGATGAGCAGTGTGTCCTCCCTGGTCTGGGGCACAGTGTGTCCTTGCTTGACTGTGCTTGGGTCCTGGGCGGGGAAAGGGCAGAGGTGCTGGTGGCAGGCACAATTAACCTAGGGACCTGGGGTGTGGCCCAGCGGTCCTCCCCGGCCTGAAGCAGCGCCTGTTCTGACTAGCTGATCCGAGGGATGAATGGGTTACTTGGGGTTTTGGGGTGAGCAGGAGGTGTTTACCTGGGGCACAGTGTCTCCTCAATGGACTGCATGCCTAGTCCAGGGCAGGCAGGGAAAGAGCAAAGGTGCTGGCAGCGGGCGTAAAAACCTGGGGACCTGGGGTATGGCCAAGGACCTGGCCTGGAGCAGCACCTGCTCCGACTGGCTGATGGGAGGAGCTGGGATGAGTGGGTTACCTGGGGCTTGGGGGTGAACAGGGGGTGTTTACCTCGGGCTCAGTTTGTCCTAGTTGGACTGCGCCGGCGACCCAGGTGGGTGGGGAAAGGTGTACAAACAATTTTGTTGCTGCTGCTGTTGATCTTTCCAGACAGAGAAGTAAATTAATCATGATGACATCATTTAATGTCAAATATTCATTTGCAGAGTTCTAGAATCTTCCCTCCTATCGGGATCTCTGATTTTATCTAGAGAATGGTGACACACAATATGTTATGGAATTCTCAAAACATAAATAGTAATGGGAAGAAGATAAAGGAGGCTTCTCTAAGCAGAATCATAAAGAAACCTGTTTCCTCAGGAATCTTATGATTTGAGGAAAAAATTATTTGTTCTCTTCAGTTAAGATTCAGTTATTTTTTTCTCATGGTCCTGAAGAGCAAAGATTAGAGCACAAATATGTGGAATGGCATACATTCTTCATAATAATGAGAAAGACAACTTTAAATTAGAAAGTTTCAAAGGATCGCCTCCTGACGGTGATAGCAAGATCTTGGTCCCTGAGTTCCTCAGCTTTGCAAGACAAGGCAACGCAGATGACCTCTAACTTTTCTTATATTCCTCTAAATCTGTCTTTGTATGAAAGGGATGTCTTGACATTAATAGCATTATTTAATCTTATTTTTCTCAGTTTATTCTTTTTTTAATTTGTTAAACTCATCTTATGGCCAGCAATACAGTATGTTTTTTCTGGCTTTTGTTAATAGTATACCCACAGTGCATGCACTTATTTCTCTTTGTTACTTGACTGTAGATGCTCTGTGACTATGTGTTTCAGGCTTCAGTCACTAGTGACTTCCCAACAATGACTATAACTTGTGAGCTAATTGAATCCTTTCTTAACATTTCTATCTTGGGTCATGTATTTTGTTGTAGTACCTAGTATAGAAGCAAAATCTACCACCTATGTTTAATAATAACATTGCCCTAAGTTTTTGACAAGTTTTGCAGTGTCTCCCACAGTCTTATGTGTTTGGTAAGGTCACAAGCACTTTTGAGAAGTGAAGCCTTGCTGGAAAAAAGGTGGTCACAGGGATCTTGAAGTAGGTTAGTCCTACCCTTCCTCCAGGAGAGTCTGTTTTTGCAGCAGCCATCTTGTAGCTCTCAGCCTCTGAGATGTCAGCAGTTAGTTGGTCTCCTCCAGCTTCTGCCAGCCAGCCATACTACCTCCACCATGAAAGACTCTATCTCCCTTCTGTAACCATAAGCTGAATAAATCTCCCTTTCTTCTTTAAGTTGTTTGACTTTGGATATTGTCTCACTGCAACACACAAGAGTAAGTAATACACTATGTAAGAAATGGATTTCTGAATGCGGTACTGGTCTTAAATCCAGAAAGCAGAAGGTTATTTCTATGACACTAGTCCCACTGCTGAGCAAGTGAGCACATCTTGCTTGGGAAGTCAGATAATCTTCACTGGATTTACAGCTAGGTGATAAGACCACCTCTGCTTTTTCTTCCTCAGTAGATGGCATAGCATCCTCTGACGCCATGAAAGCTACCCAGCTAAAGTTGCTCCATGCTCAAAGACAGCTTGATTTCTCTCCATCTTGCAACAATTTTTTTAGAACTGGGGCATCAAAGCATAGTTCTGGTGGGCTACCAAGAGGAATGTCAAGAGGTTGTACTACTTTGGGAAGAACTCTGAAAGTTCCTTGACTAACAAATCATAAATAATTATCATATCTCTGGAAGTGAAGTTCTTTTTTAATAAACCAATACTGTGAAGAGTGACATTTCCTAGCCATATGTGGCTTCACACTGTAATTTTCAATGTAATTAGTCTGTTATAAAATCATACTTTGCTATTGGTTATCCATACCCCAATTGCTAAAGAAACAGTGAGCAAAGGACAAATCAAGTGGGAGTTGGTCCAGAAGCTTCCTCCTTGCTGTGCAGCTTTCATTGTGCCAGAAAGCAATACAAGAGGTTGGGGAAGAAAAATCAATGAGACAAATTTTTTTGTAGGACAAATTATAGAAGATTCTTACTTTCTGTAGGTTTTGGGTTGGTGGAGTACAAATTATTAAGCTATTGTTATAAGGATCTTATATCAAACTTTCCTCTAAACATTTACCATTATGCCCATAAATTAGAGGAGCACTCAACACTCAACTTAGAAGTTTCTTTTTGCAATAGAATGTGTTTATTATAGAAAATTACAACTGACCAAAGGTGGATGGAGCAAGTGACTATGGAATTACATCCTAAGCCAAGAATATCTAAATCACTTCCAACTTCAAGGCTTCAGAATCTTTGGAGAAGTGGGGATGGTAACAATGTAAGATCTTGCAGAGGGACAGAATTATTGACCAAAATGATCTTCTGGACATGACAGGGCTGTTGTATCCATGAATTCACTGAAACTATGAGTACTTCACAACATCTGCACAATGTTTGGCCCAAAAATATTTTTAGCAGGTAAGAGGAAAGATTTCAAGACAATTCATGCCTCCCTGAGAAACTATTGAGGCACTGAATGACATTTTTCCTTCGGTCAGCTATCTTGAATGTTGAAATATTCCATCCTGGAATAAGTCTCAGTAAGTAAGTAACTTGATATTCTCAGAAATATAAATTGATGAATGACTCATGCTCCAGCTAATGTGATCCAGTGCATTAAATGCATCCAAGAACAATCTCAGTGGGCCACAGATGCATGAAGATATGAAAATAGGCGAGAGGCTGGTAGGAAATAACAAGGGTTGTTATGGTGAAAGGAATGAGATTGCAGGTATCTTAATATATTGAAGTTATTACATTACAGTATTTTTAAATTTGAAAAGCATAACTGTTAGAAGATGTTTAACCTTAAAATTATATTCTTCTTTGCCTAAAATTTTTCATAAAATTCAAGTAATAAGATATTTTCATGAGCATAAATTAACAAACTAATTAATGAATTAGAGGTATTGTCATGGTCAACCATTTTGACTCCTTTCATCCACAACTACTATTAAAATATATTTAATATTATATGTGTTTTGTCTATATGTGTTTTCATTTGAATTTTATTTCAGATAATTTTATATTTCCTTATCATATGAGAACCTGATATTGATTGATATCTACTAATTGTCCCTCCTGAAATAATTTTTAAGGGATTTTTAATTAAAGGCACTGAGCAATATCCATTTCTCTCCTCTCTCTTTCTCCCTCTCTCTCTTCTCTCTCACTCTCTCTATTGGATATGTTGGTCATTGCACAGGACATGCAAAGTCCTATTATGTTTACTTCGACCCTAATGTGTGTGGAGTATCTTGCATATCCTTGCTTTTACCAATCTTTAGGCTCTTACAATCTTACCACCCCCTCTTCCTTAAAATTATCCTTGAGCTTTAGGACGGGAAGAGATTAGGATGGCCTGGTTCTAGGTGGTTGATGGAGAGTCTCTGATTTTCTGAATTATGGTTTGTTGATTTTTTTTTCAGTTTTGCGGCTCCTGCACAGCCCTTGACTCCATCCTGATGGGTATTGTATGTCACCCCCTGGCCAGAGATAAAAGGCTTTTTATTTATTTATTTTTTATAGGCAATCTTTTTTTTTAACATTTTTTATTGTCTCTGCTCATACAAACTTAATAGGTGCACCAGTTCCCTCCCTCCCTTCTCCTCCCCCCGGACCCCTCTGGTCACCCTCCCCTCAACTCTTCCTCCCCACCCTCCAGTGCCTCCCCTCCCCCAGTCCTTGGAGAATCCTTTAATCTGCATGCCAAACTCTCCTGTGGGCCCTCCTCTCCGATGATGTACAAGGACCCTAGCGGCATTTCCCTGAACCCTTTCCTTTGTACCCCTTAAGCATAGGAACACTATTTTGGCTATCAATGCCTTGCCTCCAAGGATTTTGGTGCTTTTAGCAAATGCTATACTTTGTGGGATCAATAGTGTGTTGGACATTGTGTAGGGCATGCAAAGTCCAATTATGATTACTTCAGCCCTAACTTGTGTGGAGTATCTCGCATATCATTGCTCCTCCCATCCTTGTGCTCTTACACTCTTAACGCCCCCTCTTCTGCAAATTTACCTGAGCTTCAGGATTGGGAGAGATTAGGGTGGCCTAGTTCTAGGTGGTTGATATAGAGTCTCTGAAGTTCTGGATTGTGGTTTGTTGATTTTCTTTTGCGGTTTTGCTGCTCCTGCAATGCCCTTCACTCCATCCTGATAGGTATTGGATGTCATCCCCTGGCCAGAGATTAAAAAGTTGTTAAGCTAGAGTCTTGTTATGAGAGTATATTCAAAGGTAGATGCAATAAAAGTAGGAAACCACAGGGAAGGAGGGGTCAATCACCCATCTGCAAAATGGTTACTTATTATCTGCCAGACTATATGCCCTCCCCTTCTGGTGAGATCACACCCCCTCAGTTGTAAATGGTCAGGAATGAAAAGTCTGTGAACTTAACCAGATGTCTCATTGCTTACTTGCAGTTCTTGGTGGAGGCCTGTTTTCTCTGCTGTAACATGGTCCCCTCTCTCCTTGTTTCTGGTGCGTCCCTCCTGCCCCATCCCTCCTGTTCATACTCCTTGCAATTACTGTATTACAGAGATTTATCGTTGCATGTCTCTAGATGGGCTGGGTGGGTTTGGTACTAAGAGCCACCTATTAGGGAGTACATACGGCACTTAATTTTCTGGGTCTGGGATACTTCACTCAATATAATTGTTTCTAATGACATCCATTTCCTGGCAAATTCCAGTAATTCATCATTTTTGATGTCTGAGTAGTACTCCATTGTATAGATGTACCACCGTTTCCTTATCCACTCATCAACTTTTGGACATTTGGGTTGATTCCATGACTTTGCTATTGTAAATAGTGCTGCTATGAACATGGCTATACTTGTGCTATTGAGTTGAATTTTTGCTGTATGTGGGTGTTATTCCTAAAAGTAGAATAGCAGGGTCATATGGCATTTCAATCTTTAATTTCCTTAAGAATCTCCAGATGGCTCACCAGAGTGGCTGTATGAACCTGCATTTCCACCAGCAATGTAGGAGAGTTCCCCTCTCTCCACATCCTCTCCAGCATTTGTTGTTGTTTGTATTGTGGATTTTTGCCATCCTGACCGGGGTGAGATGATATCTCAGGGAAGTTTTGATTTGCATATCCCTGATGGCTAAGGAAGTAGAGCATTCTTTTAAAGGCTTTTTAAATAGAGTCGTATTACCAGAGTAGATTCAAAGGTAGATGGAATAAGAGTAGGAGACCACTGTGAGGGGGGTCAGTCTCCCATTTACAGGATGGTTACCTTCTATCTTCCAGACTCTATGCCCTCCCTATCTCATGTTATCAAACCCCATCAGTTGCAAGTGACCAGGAAAGAAAGTCTGTGAGCTAATCAGATGTCTCATTACTTACTTGCAGTACTTGATGGTGGCTTATTTTCTCTGCTGTAGCATGATCCCCTCTCTCCTTTTTTCTGGTGGGGCCCTTCTTTCCCTTCCCTCTTGTTTATAATCTTTGCAATTAATGGAGGTAATTTATCTTTGAATGTGTCACTAAGTGTGTGTGGTACTAGGATACACCTATTAGGGAGTACATATGGTGCTTAATTTTCTGCGTCTGGGATACTTCCCCCAATATATTTTTTTTCTAATTCCATCCATTTCTTGAAAAATTTCATTAATTCATCATTTTTGATGGCCGAGTAGTACTCCATTTTATAGATGTACCACATTTTCCCTATCTACTCGTCAACTGTTGGACATTTGGTTTGATTCCATGACTTTGCTATTGTAAACAGTGCTGCTATGAACACGATCATGCTTGTGCTATCAAGGTGAATTTTTGCTCTATGAGGGATTATTTCCAAAAGTGGAAATAGCATGATCATATGGCATTTCCTTTTTTTTTCTTTCTTTTTTTATTTATTTCTTCCACTCATACAAAGTTGATAAGTACTCCATTCCCCTCCCTCACTCCACCCCTCCCTGGATCCCTTTGCTCCCTCCTCTCTTTTCCCTTCTCCCTCCCTCCCTTTCTCCCAGTGCGCCCCCCCCATTCCTGGAACATCCTTTGTGTACAAGTCAAACTTCCCTCTGTGTCCCCGTCTCTGATGAGGTGTAAGGACTAAGTGGCATTGCCTAGAGCTCTTTTTTATGTTCCCCTTTGGTATACAAACACTACTGTGGCTGTTAATCCCTTGCATCTAAGGATTGTAGAACCTTGGGGGTTCAATGATATATTGGTAATTGCGCAGGTCATGTAAAGTCCTATTATGATTACTTTGTCCTTAACTTGTATAAATTATCCTACATATTGTTTCTCCTCCCCATCTTTAGGCTCTTACAATCTTACTGCCCTCTCTTCTGCAAATTTCCCTGAGCTTTAGGATGGGGAGAGATTAGGCTGGCCTGGTTCCAGGTGGTTGCTGTAGAGTCTCTTATTTTTCAAATTATGGTTTGTTGTTTTTTTTTTTCAGTTTTGCTGCTCCTGCACCATCTTTGGTCCATCCTGATGGGTATTGGATATCAACCCCTGACCAGAGATAAAATGCTGTTAAAATAGAGCCTTATTATAAGAGTAGATACAAAGGTAGATGGAATAAGAGCAGCAGACCTGGGCTCAGTCTCCCATTTGCAGGGATGGTTACCTTCTATCTGCCAGACTCTATGTTCTCCATTTCTGGTGAGATCACACGCAAGTGACCAGTAAGGAGAGTCTGTGAGCCCAACCAGATATCTCATTACTTACTTGCGGTCCTTGATGGTGGCCATGGCATTTGAATCTTTAACTTTTTTAAGAATTGCCAGATGGCTCTTTATTTATCAGACTTTATTATCAGACTTTATTTCTAAAGTATGAATGAGTTTTACTAACACTTTCCATAGTTCAGAATCTTGTCTAGATAGTACATGTCAGTTCTGATAGCTTGTCAGGGTGTTTGAGTGCACATGAGCTATCTGAAACTATTAATAAGCTGAGAGGTTTTTAAATACCAAGTGTATAGTTTATCAATCCTATAACATTCAACCACTAATGAACCACTTGACATATTTTGGTAGGCTTTTTTCTTATGATGACTCATAGTCTTCACTGCTGATTAAGATCGTGGATTACTTTTAGTTCTTAGCAGACTGCTTATCACTATGTACTATGAATGTGAGTCAACAAGAAGGAAGTTTCTAGGTCAAGTTACAGCTTTCTTTCTCCATATCCTATGTAGCAGTTACTTTCTCTGTTCCCATGAGGCAACACTCAGACTCAAGCAAATTGAAGGGAGAAAAAGAGATTTATTTGCTTTATGGTTCCAGAGGTGAGATACAGTCCATATGGCAGAAAACACATGACGGCCAAGCAGAAGCTAGAGGATGCTTAAGTCAGGTTATCATCTAGACTAAGAAAGCAAAACTGACAACTGCAAGAGGAGACTAATTAGCAGAAGTAGGTGTGGCTAATGAACCTTAATGTCTGTCCTCATGACATGCCATCCTCCAGAATAATCCACTTCCCAAAATTGCCTAAATTTGTCCAAACATAAAACAAGGATTTAAACATGAGTTTTTAGGAACTGACTGACATTCAAATGGCATCCTGTTATCACCTTTTATTTTGTCTTCAGTAATATGTCACAACATTAGGTTCAAGAGCAAAGAAAAGAAATGGGACAAAACCCATGCTGACTTTGCAGTGCCTGGTACTCCCTGGCCATCAGGAAAATGATCATCCTGACCAAATCAATCTTCAGATTAATAACCAACAAAACTCCAATGTAGTTCTCATATAACAAACAAACAAATAAATAAACTTAGAATTCATGTGGAAGCCCAAAAGTCCCCGGATGAACAAAGCGATTCTTATCAATAAAACACTGCTGGAGGTGTCACCATATTTGATTTCGAACAACATTTTAGAGTCCCAGTAATAAAAGCAGCATGGTACAGGAATAAAAATAGAAATGCTGATTGTTGAAATAGAATAGAAGATGTAGAATTAAATCCATATATCTACAATCAGGCTTTCTGCTCTAGACCCCTCAGGCTCCCTGCTCTGGGGAAGACCCCTAGGCCATGCCTCAGGCCCCAGGTCATCTATAGGACATATTAGCCAGTCTGCCTCTCTGCTTCATGCCCCACTAACACTATTACTCCTTAAACTGTTCCACAAAATAGCGAAGGAAGGAATACTTCCTAATTCTTTCTATAAAGCTAATATACTAATCCCAAAACCTAATAAAGATAGACTTAAAAGGAAAACTATAGGCCAGTCTCTTAAGTAAACATAGATGCAAAGGCCAGTCTCTTTGGTGGACATAGATCCAAAGATTCTCATCAAAATCTTAGCAAATCAGATTCAAAAACATATCAAAAAGATCATTCATTGTGATCAAGCAGGCTTTATCCCAGGCACACAAAGTTGGTTCAACATATGCAAATCAATAAATGCAATCTATCATGTGAACCAATCCAAAGTCCAAGACCACATGACTCTCCATAGATGAGGAAAAAGCTTTTGAGAAGATCCCAGCATTCTTTAATGATCAAAGACAATTGGAATGAAAGGAACTTATTTCAACATAATAAAAGCTGTACAGAACAAGCCAACATTAAGGATTGTACTAAATGGGAAAAACCTGGAGCATTCTCACATTGATCAGTAACTAGACAAGGCTGTCCACTCTCACCACTTCTAGTCAATATTGTACTTGAAGTCTTAGCTAGAGGCATAAGACAAGAGGGGCAGATAAAAGCGATTCAAATTAGACAGAAAGAAGTCAAGACATCTCTATTTGAAGATGACATGATCATATACCTGAGTAATCCCAGAAAGTCCACTGGGAAATTCCTGGAACTAATGAATAAGTTCAGCAGAGTGGCAGGTTACAAAATAAATGTGCAAAAATCAGTGGTTTTCCTGTACACCAAGGATGAAAAACGTGAAAAAGTCCTAATACAATCTAAACACAATCTCATTTACTATAGCACCTAAAAAAATGAAATAGCATGATATAAATCTAATCAAAGAAGTGAGAGACCTTTATAATGAAAACATGGAAAACATCAAAGAGATAAATATCCCAATTAGAAAATGGCCTTGGAACTTAAAAGAAACTCTTCCTGGGATGAAACTGAAATGTCTAACAAATATTTTAAAAAAAATGTTCCACATCCCTAGCCATTAGAGAAATGCAAATCAAACCTGACTTGAGATATTACCTAACCTGGGTCCGGATGGCAAAAATCCACAATACGAACAGCATCAAATGCTGGAGAGGATGTGGAAAGAAGAGAACTCCCATACATTGTTCTGTGGGAATGCAGGCTTGTACAACCACTCGCGATCATATGGCAATTTCTAAAAAGGTTAAAGACTCAAATGCCATATGAACATGTTATACTACTACTGGGAATAATTCCACAAAATGCAACAATTCACTACAGTGACAGGAGCACAAACATGTTCACTGCAGCACTATTTACAATAGAGAAGTCATGGGATCAACTCAAATGCCCAACGGTTGATTAATGGATAATACAAATGTGGTACATTTATACAATGGAATACTACTCAGCCATTGAAAAAAGATGAATTAATGAAAATTTCCAGGGAATGCATGGAATATATCCTGTACCAGTCAGGATATACCCACAATGCAATTGGACTTTGACTGACATGCACAATGCCAGAAATGTCAACCACTCTCCAAACACAGGGGAGTAGGCTTCAAGCAGAAGGATTCTTAGGGGCAAGAGGTAAAATAGTCACAATTAGAGTTCCCATGCCAGCGTTAACTCTATTATGCCAATGAGTCATTAACCCTCACTAGGGTAAAGGACCCTCACTAGGGTAAAGGACTCGCATGGAGATTCAGTGCCCACATAAATGGATGTTCTGGGGGATGGTAGGGAGGAAGCAACAGGCACAGGGAGAGGAGGAAGGAGGGAGGGAGGTGAGAGGGAAGTGGGGAAGGAGAGAGAGTACAAGGGGATCAACAGAGGAGGGGAGAGAAGAGAAGAGAAGCATATCTATTGAGCTTGTATGATTGGACAAAAATTAAATGTGTAATAAAAAACAACCAGGTAATTGTCAACAATGGTACCTAAAACACATTGTAGGAAAGACAGCATCTTTATCTAATGGTACTGGACAACATAGATATCTTTTTCTTAAAGAATTAAACTTGATTCTCATCTTTCATTCTTCACAAAGTCACTTTCAGGTGGATCAAAGAATTTAGTGCAAAGCGTGTGATTCCTAAATATCTTGAAGTAGACTTCAAGTGATAGGACTGGAGACGGTGTTCTCTGCTTCACCTGGATCATGCATTAAAGACCACAATGAATAGTTCTCTCTGGACCCACGTGGAGCCATTAAAAACAGGGCTCATGAAAATCTGCTTCACTTGACAAAAGATTAAAGTGACTGATTATCGTGACTGTGTAATCTTTTCCTTACTTACATAAAAATATTTATATATTAATTATAAATAAAATATTACTTCCACAATATTAGGGAATATTCAGAGCTTTTGATTTCACTGAGTTAGGCCTCTGGCTCACAAGAAAAAGGTCTTGAGTTTGGATTCTAGATCCCATGCAAACAAGTCCACAGAAATGGCAATGGCCTGTGATTTTTGGCTCTGGAATTCAGACACTTAGAAACCCCAGAGCAAAGAAAAAGAAGGTAGAGCAATCCAGAATGACTCCCAAATCATACTTGGGCTTTCATAGGCACACACAATAACCTCTGATACATATGTATATACACACACACAGACACACATGCAAAAGCATTTACAGACATTCTGTATCAGTTATTTTGCTATCACAGCCTTTACAAATAGCATATTGTTGCACTTCCAATATGACACTAATTGTATAATTTTATTGAATTTTATATTAGTTTAAATCTATTTCCTATGCTAATCTTCTCTTCCATTTTCACCATTTTCTGTAACACAATTTAAATTACTTATTAAACATACAAAAATAACCTTGATGACTTATCCCATTTCTATTAAGACACCCTTCTAAAATAATTAGAGAACAAAAGTCATACAATTTCCCCTTCCATGCACTGGATTAAATTTATAATAAAAATTTTTAACTGTTGTGAAGACCTCCTCAATATCTTTCAAATCCAAAAACGTCTTCTCTACTTTAAAGGTTACATCAAGGTTAACAATTTTTTTAAAATTATATCTGTTATATGAGTTTTAGTTCTCATTTATCTATGGTTCATTACTGTTAGTCACAGATTTATTATCTCAGGGTGATTTTGAACACATCAAATAAAGGATTTGCCTTCCCTTCAGACTAACTATGCTTTGTTAAGATTTATTTTCATCACAACTACATATGGTTCATTGTTTGAGGTAAGGTATCACACTAGATTCCACTTACTTTGTGCCCTAGTTAACCAATAATGTTACCATTCTCCATGAAGTCCCTTCTGTTTCAGCCACCCCATTTCTTTTTTTTTTTTTAATTTTTTTTTATTATTATTATTATTTATTCAACTGTGTGCATATGCGTGTGTATGTGCGTGCATGCCTTGTTGTGTGGTGTGTGGGTGGTGTTCTGAGTATGTAGAACACGGAGTTCGCGACATGGACGCTCAGCTCTTCTGCCCCGGGATCAAGCTTACAGACGAAGCGCAAGGCTGCCCCACTTGTTATACGTGGATCTGGGATCGAAATAGGACCTTTGAGCTTAACACTGGCCACTCTCAGCCCCCACTTTATTGAGGGTGATCAAAACTTAGCAAAACATTTGCAATTTTTTGATTATCGACATGATGTCGAGCTGCTTTCTACCATGCTATACATTGATTGTATAAAGACTGATTGTTTTTACTTTAGAATTATGGAAATTTCCAGTTAAGAATACCTAAACATGTTTTTTCCACAATCTTTGTTCTCAGTTGATTGTGTGACACCTTGATACAATATTTACATTTTCCTTTGAGCAAGACTTCTTTCAAGGACATTTGAAATGATATTATTATAATCAGGTACATGAAATTCTCACATTACTTTGTGTGTGTAGCTTAAATTCAGTTTAAAATGAAACTCCTTTTAAATTATTGCTGCTCAGCATACAGATGGGGTTTTCATTAGCCATTCATATATTATTCTCTGTTCACTTGATTGAGTTTTGTTCTATTTATATGTTAAAGCAATTTTATAAACCACCATCTAATTATACTTGCTGAGAGTATATTTTGGACTGCTTAAACTTGATATAAATGAGATGAAAATTTTACAACCCTAGAGTCTTTCAAAACACATGCATGAACTATTCTTAGGAATTAATAACAGAGTGAGAAAAGTAATACATGGCTGCCACAGCTACTCAGATATACAACTGTAATTCATCACACATCAGGGCATGCTATTTGCTCTGCAATCACTGTCAGACCTTAAAAATATTTTTAAGGGAAATTTCATGATGTGTTTCATGAAAGTAAAGCATGTTTGAAAAATGGCAAGTCAACTTGTGTAAAAGAGAGCAAATAATACTCCTTAGCTTTCATTTAGGCAGAGTGAAGCTACCTGTCAAAACACAAAGCATAACTATACAACCTACTTGTCAATAAATTATTAAACTTGTCAAATATATTGATACAAAAATCTTGAAAATTCTAGCACTTATATATTGTTAGAAATCAGTTTATCTTATAGTTCATGAAATTCTATAAAAGCAAATTCCCAATATTCTCAAATCGTATATGTTAATTTTAAGCACTCTGAATATATATGGAGATATTTATTTACTAAAAATTAGTCTTCATTTTATATTAGTTTTGAGATAGGTAAGTAGATTATGATGTAAACACAAAATATATAAAATGGGATGTGTCTTGTATGAGTATATTGTTTTGAAGTAATTTAAAACATGCCTTGAATACACATTTATAAACATTGTTGCATATTGAAACTGTGAACAATTTATGATAAGAATTTTTAAGGATTCTGGTTTAGAAAGAGAATGCGTTATAAACTGAATTAAAATATGGTTGTATGGAAAATAGTGAGAAATTTTAAACTGATATAGTAGATTGAGAAAATTAAGCAATCAGATACTATAATTTTATTACATTCTAAAAGATTGATCATTTAAACTATCTGATCTTTATTATTATGAACTGAAAAGCATACAGACAAGAAGCACAGTGTAAACTTTTATAATACAATGCACTTGTGTCCTCTGTGAAAAACATACCCAAAGACCATCTAGAAGAATGCCTCATAGTTTCAAAAGTTACTGTCCGTGTTCAGTTCACACAGTTGCTTCTGGATCTGTATTGAAGGAGAACATCAGAACAGGGGGCTGATGATAAATAAAAGTTGCTCCCTTCATGAGAACCCAAAAATAAATAGAGAGAGCAAGGACATCTGGTGCCAGAACTAATGGGAGATTAAAGAATTTAGTGAGGACAATCAACATCCCTAAAGACATAATCACAGAAACATTCCTAACATTGTTAGTCTAGCTATGAACTGCCACTGAGTTAGTTACTGAAGCGCATATATCCTCTAAAGCCAATCATCACCTCCAAACCAGTTCTCTGAATAAAGGTCTTTCTTCATTATTCGAATGGATTGGGAAGTGTTAGTGTCTGAACCATCACATTATTATCAAGATTGATGGCACATATTCATGTCAGGACCTAGTAAATTATCTTAGTGTTTCTAAAGAGCCTTTCATGCTTCTTTCAATAACTCTTCTCTTTTTAAAATCATCAGAATTCTGACTCATAACTATGTAATTCGAATGAGTGTTTTCCTACTTTGTGTAATGGAAATACATGCTTTGGTTGTCTTTTTCAGTGTGCTTTCTGTAAAGTTGACTGTACTATTGCACATAGGTGTCATCTGAGCTTGGTTTCTGCTGTATATTCTTTAGATTTTTAATTGATATTTTGAGTTTCTTTATATTAACACCAATGTACTCACATCCTTGTACATTTTTTCATGTATCCTGAATTGCAGTTAAGAGAAGAATCTATTTTTTATATTTTGCATGCTAAAATTTAATTAGCATTTAACAATAGATAACTTTAAATCCATTTCCATGTATAAATGTGTATATATATATATATATATATATATATATATATATATATATATATATATATATGAAAGTAACTGAGCATAGCTATCCCTACGTCATATCAAATCTTGGTAAATACTGATCTAATATTCACTATAATTAAATTCTAGAGTAATATCTTATAATTTTATTATTCATTTCCTAAAACTTAACATGGTTGTATATTTTGCATGTACTGACTTTCTATTTTCTTTTTTGATGTGTTGATTTAAACTTTCTCAGTGCCTTTTGCTTTCTCTTTCCCTCTCTTTGACTTATGCCAGTTATTTTAATTTCAATATGAAAGATCATTTTTCAAATACATATTCTGTCAATGGTTCTTAACTATATGTTGCTTATTTTATTCAGAAAGTATTTTTAAATCATCATACTGGAATACATAAATTGCTATATTCTAGAAAACTAAACTTATTTCAAAAATATATCTAATCTCATCCTCTGTGCATTTAATTATTCATATATATTGTTTATATTTCTTTCCCTTTACCTGGAATTCAATTTTACAGTAGTATGAGAATGAAGACACTTTTGTTGTTGATAGAGAATTTGACTAAAAGTCTCGCATTGTAACAAGCTATTCTTTTTTCTTCATTTCTTTGGGCTGACTTTATTTTCTCAATAGATTTCCATTTATTGTCTGTTTTGTTCAGATAATAAAGTTGTGACATTATGTTGTTTTAAAATAAATACTCAAGCTGGAGCGATGGCTCAAGGCAAGGAGAGGCCGTGAGTTTGGAACCCAGTTCCCAGGTAAAAAATGTCAGGCAGAAATGGTTCACACAGTGTGCTCAGATGCACAAAGATAGATATAGATAGACATATATGCACATGAACATGCCAAAAAATAATAAATACTCATTTCAATTAGAAGCAAATTTCTGGTGTATCTATCTCAATTTTATTTATATATTTATGTTTTGATTTCATTTTTTGAAGTCACTTTGACTTATTTCTCTATATAAATATACAAACACATTTAATGGTTTTGATAGGATAACTTTTTAAACACTTAAAAAGTAGAAAAACTTTTAAACATTTCAATATTTAATGTTAGAATGTTTTTCATTTTTTTCTTTTATTTTTCTAGAATTTCTTATTTTCTTGCTGCAGTGGCAAAAATACCTAACAAAAGCATATAAGAGAAAAGTGTATATTATGATAGGAAATATATTGTGAGAGGATTCTGTAACAGCTTCTCTTTTACATGGCGGTCAGAAAGCAGAAGGTGGTAGAACTCCCTTGACTGACTTTTTCTACTGTTACATCACAAATTTTCAAAATGAACTTTATGAACTTAATGAGTTTTCTACAGACTTTATGTGAAGAACCATAGGGCACTATTTTAAATTTACCATGACTTTTATTGTGCAAATCTAGAAGAACTTTTGCAAAGATTTGAATGAAGTTATTATGACATGGTGAAAAATAACCTTATCTTACAATATCACGATTTTGATATTTTTTTATTTTAATAGATGAGTGGAAAAAATTAGTGAGTAACTCTGACACCTCACCTTTATCTCTCCTTGCATTCCAGTGGAAATTTGACTTCTAAAGTAAGAAGAATTAACTGTCTTCTATTTGTAAGACATTTCATAAATATTATTTTGGGAAAACAGTTTTCAAATATACAAACTAAATAATTTAGACAACACCTTATTATTCTATGATATGTGCAATTATGATATTCTTCATATTATTTTACTTTGTGTAAAATAATTTTGTATATTCAAAAAACTCGAACATTATTCAAATACATATCCCATTTACTGTCTCTGTATGGTATTTTCTATTAAAAATAAAAGATAAAAAATACCCATAAATTCATGTTACCATTTTGACCAATTATAATTCTCAGAATCTTAGTGGCAGCAGTCTTGCCCATTTGTTGTCACTCTTTATTACTTGGCAACACCTAGTATTAATAACAGTAAATTTGTAGATAATTCTTGAATTTAAGTATTGTTGCTCAGTGCTGTATGGTTATACAGAGTCTTGTCTTATATTCTTTAAAATAAGCATTGGAAAAATTGATAGATACATAGATACTTTACATATTCGTGTAAGGAGACATAATAAGAAAATGGAAATCCAAATGAAATTTATATCTCTAAAATTCATTTGGTACATTAAAACATTTCATAAAGCCTTATCTTCCCAAGAAAGCTCCTTTGCCTCTCCTCAGCTGAATAATGCATCTTTCCACTTATCTTTTAATTTATCATTTCTTTGGCAGCTCTTACCTGTGGCTCTCACTCAGTACTCAATATTGTGGAGATAAATTTTGTGTAGTATAGTGGTTAAAATATTGGTATTATTATTAATGAAAATATTACTAAAATAGAAGAAAGAAATCATAAGTTTGAATTTTAGAATATTAGATAATAGTCAAATCATTTTGGTCAGAGAGTATGGTCCCTCAGACACACTGTAAAATAAGAGTAATAGTCTGTTTTCCAATTAGAGTCTAATTCATGTGCTTAAATTAAACAAATTTATAATGTGTAATTCCTTGGTACTTTAGCATATTTCAATTCAGATGGCAATAAAGTAAAAGTAACACTTCCACATATGATAAAAGTAACAGGACTGGGTGCATTTTTGCTGAGTGCTATGATAGTCACAGGAAAACTTTTGTCTTTACAAAAAAATAAAAATCGCTTCATTTCATAGTCTAATTAGGTACATTTTAAGATCTCTTCTGACAGGGATAACTTTAAAACAAGTAGAAAATAGTCAAAGAGTCAAAGCTTTACAAGGAGGCATAATAAGAAAATGGAAATCCAAATGAAATTTATATCTCTAAAATTCATTTGATACATTAAAACATTTCATAAGGCCTTATCTTCCCAAGAAAGCTCCTTTGCCTCTCTTCAGCTGAATAATGCATCTTTCCACTTACCTTTTAATTTATCATTTCTTTGGCAGCTCATTATTCAGATTTCATGTCAAATTTAGTGGCAATTCATATTTGGGCATTGATAAGTCTGACAATCTTCTGATTTATCTACTTAGTGTCAGGCATTTAGCCCGCTCACAATGAACGCATTCTTCAATGACCACAGTAGCAGAGTCCTCTGCTTGATGGGATATTAACAATTTAGGACATAACAGAGAATTAATAGCTTGTTGAAACTACCTGGAAATGAATCCTTCATGTGGGTTAGTTATAGTCAGGAAATTATGCAGACTATTTGAAGTAATAGAAGGAATCTGGAGTCAATGTACGGTATAAATAAAGTGAGAATATTATGTTTTTATTACTGTTATTTTAAGGCTATGTTCAAGATCATATAACAATCTATGCATATTTGTCTGCCTCAGAGATTGGTATGCCAATATAAAATATTCAGAATTATAAACTATTACATGATTCATGAGCAAATGCTGAGTACCTATCAATAAATATGACATGAACAGTCAATATAAGGAAACAAATTAAAAACTAGTCACAGGCATTAGATTTAAAGTAGATTTCAATATAAAATTTTTCAAAGCATAAGAGGTTTAGCCCTAAATATTTCTAGCAAAAATATCAACATCACATGAATTTTGTGTGTAATGGATAATTTTAGAAATCAAGCTGACTATATTTAAAGAAACTAAGGAAGTGAATAAAATAAATATGGGTATGTCTGCAGTGTTTCCAGACTTAAATGGCATTTTAGTTAATGAAACAGGAATGAAGTACTGCCCTTGACATTGGAGTCACTGTTAAATAATTTAAAGAGAAAAACAGTAGAGAGGACAAACTTCACACGTTTCACACAATCTCACAAGTCAGTTATCTATATCTATGTAAGCTTTTGGCTCTTTCCACTGCCTTAGGAAAGTCATGCTGGTTCCTCATCAGAATTTCCACTATAGATTTATCCTACCTTCTCTCCAGGGACTGACCATTCCTTAGCTTCAGATGAAGACTGGCCCTACTTAGTTCTCTTATTGTGGGTTTCCAGAACCTAGCACTGAGAAGTTGCTACATCTTTCCACCCTGGTTTTATCAAGCTATGATCAGAGGAACCAAATTATTAATTTCTGCTTTGTCATCATTTATGGATTCAAATGGTTTTGCTACACCAGACAATTGTCAGTATAGTCCAAATGGTGCTATCACATTATATTATTAATGCTATATGTAAAATTTTCTGCATTGTAGAAGGCAACAACAACTCTCAGAATACTTTTTCTGGTAGAATTAAACTTTAAGTAACTATAGGACATAAATTTGTTAATTATTACCTTTTGTAGTTTAGTTCTTATTAAGTATTTCATCTATTTTGAGGATCATGTTCATATGATAAAGATTCAATACCATTATTCTACATGTGAATATTTACTGTTTTCAATACAATTTTTAAATTCTTATTTCACTATTGACTGTCCTGGGATCAAATGCATCAGTTAACCAAAATAGTAAATAGGGATTGTGATGGTTAATCCTCGGTGTCAACTTGACAAAGCTGGTATTAACTAAAATCAACTGAGACCACCTGAAATAATTATACCTGCCTTAGATCCCATGAGAACCTCCATAGATCTCATAGGAACCTTCCAGTAATGGACCATATAAAACGGATCACAGAATATAGGAGGAAAGACATTCAAGGAATTTTCAAGCTATGTGAAGGTCTGCTGTGACCTAGCCTGCCTTCCAGCCTCAGCCAGCTAGCCATGCCATCTCTGCCATGAAAGATTATATCTATTTCCCCTCTGGAACTGTAAGTTGAATAAACCTCTCTTTCTCCCATAAGTTGTTTGACTTTGGGTGCTTTCTCACAGAAATTGTAAAAAGTAACCATTACAGGGATTTACTCTTGATGCTCAACTCGTTTTTACTAATGCATATCTTTATGTCACAACCCCATTCCTGCTATAGACAAACTAAATTTTTGTTCTGGTATGGAATTAAAATATGTCTGATATAATACTTTCTTTGTTATTTCCTTGACTTATTCAGAGATTTTTTTTCCAGTTATTTTCTTTCTTTTTAACTTTTTTTTATTAATACATTTTTAATATTATTTCAGCTCATACAAACTTAATAGGTACACCAGTTCCCTCCTTCCTTCCTCCTCCCCCCCGTAACCCCTGCTCCTTCTCCCCACCCCCCTCCCTTCCCATCCCCCAGTGCCTCCCGCCCCAATTCCCAGAGAGTCCTTTCTTGTGCATGTCTGATTTTCCTCTGGGCCCTCCTCTCCGATGACATACAAGGACCCACTGGCCTTTCCCGTGTTCCCCTTTGGTATAGGAACACTGCTGTGGCTGCCAATCCCTTGTCTCCAAAGATCTTGGTGCCTTTAGCAGATGCTAGACTTTGTGGGGTCAATAATGTGTTGGACAATGCACAGGGCATGTAAAGTCCAATTATGATTGCTTCAGCCCTAACTTGTATGGAGTATCTTACATATCATTGCTCCTCCCATCCTTTTGCTCTTATACTCTTACCGCCCCCTCTTCCGCAAATGTCCCTGAGCTTCAGGATGGGGAGAGATTAAGCTGGCCTAGTTCTAGGTGGTTGATATAGAGTCTCTGAAGTTCTGGATTGTGGTTTGTTGGTTTTCTTTTGCAGTTTTGCTGCTCCTGCAATGCCCTTCACTCCATCCTGGTGGGCATTGTATGTTACCCCCTGGCCAGAGACAAAAAGCTGTTAAACTAGAGTCTTGTGATAAAAGCACATTCAAAGGTAGATGTAATAAAAGTGGGAAACCACAGAGAGGGAGGGGTCTATCACCAATTTGCACAACGGTTACTTTTTATCTGCCAGACTATATGCCCTCCTCTTCTGGTGAGATCATACCCCCTCAGTAGTAAATGATCAGGAACAAAAGTCTGTGAACTTAACCAGATGTCTCAATACTTATTTGAGTCCTTGATGGAGGCCTATTTTCTCTGCTGTAACATGGTCCCTTCTCTCCTTGTTTCTGGTGTGGCCCTCCTACCCCATCCCTCCTGTTCATAATCCTTGCAATTACTGTGTCTAGGTGGGCTGGGTGGGTTTGGTACTAGGAGCCACCTATTAGGGAGGACATACGGCGCTTAATTTTCTGGGTCTGGAATACTTCACTTAATATAATTGTTTCTAAAGACATCCATTTCCCGGCAAATTCCAGTAATTCATCATTTCTGATGGCTGAGTAGTACACCATTGTATAGATGTACCACAGTTTCCTTATCCACTCGTCAACTGTTGGACATTTGGGTTGATTCCATGACTTTGCTATTGTAAACAGTGCTGCTATGAACATGGTTGTGCTGGTGCTATCGAGGTGAATCTCTGCTGTATGGGGGGTTATACCCAAAAGTGTAATAGCAGGGTCATATGGCATTTCAATCTTTAATTTCTTTAAGAATCTCCAGACGGCTTGACAGAATAAGCCTGCATTCCCATCAGCAATGCAGCAGAGTTCCCCTCTCTCCACAACCTCTCCAGCATTTGTTGTTGTTTGTATTGTGGATTTTTGCCATCCTGACCAGGGTGAGATGATATCTCAGGGAAGTTTTGATTTGCATTTCCCTGATGGCTAAGGAAGTGAAGCATTTTTTAAGATATTTGGTAGACCTTTTAATTTCATCCCTGGTAAAGTTTCTTTAAAATTCCAAGGCTCATTGTTTATTGGGCCATTTGTTTCCTTGGTGTTTAGTTTTCTAAGTTCTTTGTGCACTCTGGACAGCAGAGTTCTATCAGACGTGTGGTTAGTGAAGATTTTCTCCCATTCTGTGGGTTGCCTTTGAGCTCATGTTACAATCTCTTTATCTGAACAGAAGCTCTTTAATTTCACAAGATCCCAAATGTTGAGAGTTGGTAGAAGTGACTGTGCCATTGGATGTCTGTTTAGGAAATATTGGCCTAGCCCAATCAGCTCGAGGGAGTTCCCTATCCTATCAACTATGGTTTTTATAGTCTCTGGCCTGATATCAAGGTCCTTGATCCATTTGGAATTAAGTCTTGTACATGGTGACAAGTACGGGTCCAGCTTTAATCTTCTGCATGTGGAGATCCAGTTTTGCCAGCACCATTTGTTGAAGATGTTGTTCTTTTTCCATTGGAATTTTTGGGCCCCTTTGTCAAAGACCAAATGGCTGTAATTTTGTGGGCTTATATCTGGGTATTCAATCCTTATCCATTGATCTGTGTGTCTATTTTGGAGCCAGTACCAGGCTGTCTTTATAACTATGGATTTGTAGTATAGACTAAGGTTTGGTATGGCAATACCTCCAGCAGTGTTTTTGTTACTCAGGATTGTCTTTGCTATCCTGGGTATTTTGTGCCTCCATATGAACTTTGAGATTGTTTGGTCAACTTCTTTGAAGAATTGCTTTGGGATTTTAATTGGTATAGCATTGAATCTGTATATTGCCTTTGGTAGGATGGTCATTTTTACGATGTTGATTCTGCCAATCCAGGAACAAGGGAGGTCTTTCCACCTTCTGCTGTCTTCTGCTATTTCTTTCTTTAGGGTTTTAAAGTTTTCGTTGTAAAGGTCTTTTACCTCCTTGGTTAGGTTTAAACCAAGGTATTTCATTTTTTTAGGGGCTATAGTAAATGGGATTGTTTCTCTCAAGGTTTTTTCACTTCTTTCATTTTGGGCATATAGGAAGGCCCTTGATTTTTGCACATTTATTTTGTATCCTGCCACCCTGCTGAACTTCTCTTAGTTCCAGGAGCTTCCTGATGGAGTTTTTGGGATCACTCAGGTATAAGATCATGTCATCTGCAAATAGGGATAGCTTGACTTCTTCCTTGCCGATTTGAATCCCTCTTATGTCCCTTTCTTGCCTTATGGCTTCAGATAAGACTTCAAGTACAATATTGAATAGAAGTGGTGAGAGTGAACAGCCTTGTCTAGTTCCTGATCGAAGTGGGAATGCTTCCAATTGTTCCCCATTGAGCATAATCCTTGCTGTGGGCTTGTTGTATACATTTTTTATTATATTGATAAAGGTTCCTTCCATTCCTACTGTCTCTAGCGTTTTGATCATAAAAGGCTGTTGGATCTTGTCAAAAGCTTTTTCTGCATCTATCGAGAGTATCATGTGGTCTTCCTCTTGGACTTTGGACTGGTTTACATAATGAATTACATTGATTTGCGTATGTTGAACCAACCTTGTGTGCCGGGGATGAAGCCTACTTGGTCCGCGTGAATGATCTTTTTAATATGTTTTTGAATCCGATTTGCTAAAACTTTGTTGAGAATCTTTGTGTCTGTGTTCATCAGAGAGATCGGCCTATAGTTTTCTTTTTTAAGTGAATCTTTATTAGGTTTTGGGATTAAAACGATATTAGCTTCATAGAAGGAATTTGGTAGTGTTCCTTCCTTTGCTATTTGATGGAACAGTTTAAGGAGTATTGGTGTTATTAACTCCTTAAATGTCTGGTAGAACTCTGTGCTGAATCCATCTGATTGTTAAAGCCAAAAAGATGCTTGAGAGAAATATCCAGGAGATGTGGGACACCCTGAAGAAGCCCAACATGCGTATTCATGGAATACCAGAGCAAGAATCTCAAAATACCACCCTGAGGAAATTTTTCAAACGATCATCAAGGAAAACTTTCCTCATCTAAAAAAAGACAGGCCCATCCACATACAAGAGGCTTTCCTTACCCCAGAAAGATATGACCAAAACAGAAGCTTGCCATGGCAAATAATAGTCAAAACACTCCACATTCAAGATAAAGAACTGGTCCTTCAAGGGAGAAAAAACAAGTCACTTTTAAAGGTAAACCTATTAAAATAACAATTGACTTCTCAATGGAAACACTAAAAGCAAGAAGAGCTTGGAGAGACATACTTCAAGTATTGAATGAGCAAAAATGTCAACCTAGGCTGATTTACCCTGCAAAACTATCAGTCATGATCGAGGGAGAAAGAAACATCTTCCAGCACAAAGACAACTTGAAGGGATACATGTCCACCAAACCAGGCCTTCAAAAAATGCTAGAAATGATACTCAAGCGTGAAGAAAAAAACAGGCATATCCAGGAGAGCAGAAGGCAAGTATAACACCATTAAAAGTGAAGCAATATACTTATAAAAATACTAAACATAATAAATGTCTGGAATCAAAAATAGTTTCACCATTACAACACTAAATGTTAATGGAATTAACTCACCGATCAAGAGACACAGATTACAAACTTGGATTAAAAATCACAATCCATCAATCTGCCGCCTGCAGGAAACCCATCTCACCACAAAAGATAGGCATGCTCTAAAAATAAAAGGCTGATCAACAATTCTACAAGCTAATGGAAGCAAAAAACAGGCAGAGGTAGCCATTATGATATCAGACAAAGTGGACTTCAAACCAAACAAAACTATAAGAGACACGGATGGATACTACATTTTAATCACAGGTACAATTCACCAGGAAGACTTCACAATACTAAACATATGCACCCAATATGGGCCCCTCCACATTCATTAAGAAAACCCTACAGCATCTAAAGCAAGTAATCAACCCCCAAACGATAATTCTTGGGGACTTCAACACCGCCCTCTCAACATGGGATAGATCAACAGGTCAAAAGCTTAATAGAGACACTTTGGACCTTAATCAAACCCTTAAAGAAATGGACCTTACAGATCTCTATCGAACTTTTCACCCACGCACCAAAGAATACACATTTTTCTCAGCAGCACACAGAACTTTCTCCAAAATAGTTCACATACTGGGCCACAAAACGAATCTACACATGTAAAAAAAAGTTGAAATTCTAACCTGTGCCCTGTCAGACCACCATGGCCTAAAGCTGGACATCCACAACACAACAAACAAGAGAAAATGCACTAACTCCTGGAAACTTAACAATATGATGCTGAATGAGAACTGGATTCAGGAAGAAATTAAAAAGGAAATTCAAGATTTCCTGAAAGTGAATGATAACGAAAATACAACTTACCAAAATCTCTGGGACACAATGAAAGCTGTTCTAAGAGGTAAGTTCATAGCTCTTAATGCCTACATCAAAAAAATGCAAACATCAGAAATAAACAACTTAACAATGCAGCTTAAAGCTTTAGAGAAACTAGAGCAATCTGATCCCAAAAGTAGTAGAAGAGAGAAGATTAGCAAAATAAGGGGAGAAATATCTGAAATCGAGACTAAGAAAACGATAGAAAAAATCAACCAGTCAAAAAGCCGGTTCTTTGAAAAAATCAATAGAATTGATATACCCCTAGCTAAATTAACCGAAAGCAGGAGAGAGAAAACCCAAATTAACAAAATCAGAAATGAACATGGAGTTATCACACTGATACCCAAGAAATCCAGAGAATTATAACATCATATTTTAAAAACTTATACTCTGTGAATTTTGACAACACAAAAGAGATGGATGAATTTCTAAGTAAACACAACTTACCTAAATTGAATCAGGAAGTTGTGAATTATTTAAATAGTCCTATAACATATGAGGAAATTGAAGAAGTAATCTCGAATTATTCAGAGATGTTTTAAGTGAATTTAAATTTCAGAAGTATTTTAAGAATTTCTCTAAGAGGTAAGTACCTCTTAATAAAATCTTGTTAGAAAATTTCCTTTTTAATCTCAAAATCCTGCTTTTTTCTTGTGGTTTTTTTTTTTCCTTTTTTTAAGCTGTACATACCTAGTGAGAACTTCTTTTGACAATCCTGGATCGAAAGATCAAAAGAGCACATAATCTTGTCATGTTTCAGACTTTAGAAGCTTTTTTTTTTTCATAAACTTTATGTGTTGTTTCCTTGTGTAGCTATCACAGCATATTTTTAATTCTGGTTTCTCTCTTTAACTCATAGATATTTTGTGAAAATCAATTAAATTTTCATTCTTGTGCAGATAATCTCAGCTGCTGTAAGTTCATGACTGCAAAAGCAATGCAATGTAGAAAGACACAATTGCCTGCTCTCTCCAGCATTCACATTCTTCTTACCCCTCTTTGTAAATGCCCCAGGAATCAAAACTCACAACATATTCTTAGTATTTTGAAGTTATGAGCTCCTACCCACTGCCCAAATAAGTTTCCCCAACCAAAGGTTGAGTCAAACTATTTTATGTATATAAACAAAAAGATTTAGATTCATCAAATTTATCAATACAACAATATTAGGTTACTCCTTGAACCTTGTTAACTACCCATCTTTAAAATTTTGACCAGGTTCACAGTATTTACTGGAAACAAGTCTCAAATCCACAATAACAACAATGCCATTGATTCACTGAACTCTATTCATTAAGATCGACCTCACTACAGTTACCCCCACATACTACTAATCAAATTTTACACTTTTTTAATATCTTTTTACTTTTGTGGAAAGTTTTTAGTGTACAAACGAGGTGAGTTTATATCATTGTCCTGACCCTAGCACCACACACCACCTTCCTCTGCTATCTTCTACTCTCTTTTTCAATCTAGCCATGTCCCTCCCACACTACTGCACGTGTGGATCATAGAGCTCCATTTGGGGTGCCTGTGTTGATAAGGGAGTCAAATATGTGTTGCAGAGTGTATGACCCTTCACTAGGCAAAATCCTAAGTGAGGAAGTTCCTCTTCCCTTGTTGAATATCTGTCTAGAGACACTGTCTGGGTGTAGTTGCTTCTCCTGAGATCCTCGCTAATCCTTGAGGGGATGCATGTTGGTCATTTTATAAATCTGATGGTAAAAGTTATTGCATTGAACTCCTGGACATAGCAGCCCCATTGTGGTTAGAGTGCACTGGTCAGACGTACACCACTTTTAGGCTCTTTCAAATTTACCCTCCTCCTTTTCTACAAGTTTCCCTTAGTTTGATGGGGAAAGATTTGAAAGGCTTAATTAGATTTGAGCAGTCCAGGATCAGATATTCTTCACTATGGCCTTTTGTGGTTTTTCTACTTGACTGGTCTTCCATTGTAATAGGGCACATATTGGTTTAACTCTGAGAAATGTTTGTTTCTAAGGATTAAAGAAGTATTTAGTTTTTTTTTCTATCAAGGTTTTATAGTTAACATTAAGACATCTGTTCATTTAGTGTCTATTTTCTTTCTTTCCTCTGTCATTTTTGTAGGCTTAGAGTCTCAGGCACGAGTTCCCTAACAGTAAGAAGGGGTATAGAACCCATTCAAGGAGTAATTGCTTACCCTTGAATCTTACATACTACTGTTTCTGCCCAGGATTCTTCTTACCAGAGTTATGGTATTTTGCACAGTTTATAATTTGGTGAAGTCCTTGATCTCTCTTTATCCCGAGTCACTATCCTTCTTTTTTTCCCCCTCCCTTACCCCTTAATAAAACATATCCCTTTTCTTCCCTCCCTTTAAAGACTTTTATGCCATAATGACCTTGCTCATCTCTTTACCTGTGTTCCTTTCTTTCTACTCTTTTACGATCCCTCTCCTCAACATTCTTTTGTAGTTTCTGGGTGATACAGAAGTTTCCTTCTGAGAGCATAATTCTGAGGGTTTAATGCTAGGTTCAACTTATCAGAAAAAAAACAGCTTTCTGTATCTAGGATATTTTAGGTAGTAAAATTCCTTTCAGCTTCATCCATTTCCGAGAAAATTTTATTAATTTAATTTTCTTTATAGATGAATATTCCATTGGATTTTTACAAAATTTTTTGAATAGTTTTTTTTTTTATTCGAGTGTGCATGTGTGCGTGTGTGGTGTGGTGTGGTGTGTGTGTGTGTGTGTGTGTGTGTGTGTGTGTGTGTATGTGTAGAACCACAGTCAAATTCGGGAACCACCGTGGACCACCTCCACCTCCTCTTTGTTTACTCTGCCCGGGGATTCACAGGCTCCACCCTACCAGGACCAGAAACGCAGGCTGCCCCACTTCCGCCTGGGTTCTATACATGGGGTCTAGGATTGGAACTCAGGACCTTCTGCCTGCAAAACAGAGAGAGGCTTAACCCCTGAGCCACCTCTCCAGCCACTACAAGATTTTTTTTTTAATGTTATGATTTATGACAAAAATATTTTTAGGCTTTAACCAGACATGTTAAAATGCAGTTTCATTATTTTTATCATTGTGAACAAGATATGTGACATAAATGAAATAAGAGATGAAATGAATATTTTTAATTCATGGATTTAGAGTTTTGGGGTGTATTCAGTGGGGAAGATGTATTTTATCATATCAGCTCAAACCAATTGCAGAATGTGGCAGAGCCTTTCCATAGTACAGCAGATAAAAACAGAGAACAACAAAAGGAAACACTGAGCAGGAACACATTTAAGTGGACAATAACAGCAGTCATTTTTCTTCAGCTATTCTTATCCTCTGAAAGAAAGTTAGAGTTCTAAAGTAACATCAGCATTTGATAAACAAGCGTTATACACATGATACTATGGAAATAGTTCAGATGAAATCCATAAAAAACTTTGAAAAGAGTTTTCCAGTATAAACATGATTCTTGCATTGACTTGCTTATGATTTTTTATATTGTTTTATGGAAAGTTCTGTCATTTTCAGTTTAGTGGACTAATAAATTTTTAATATATTCCTATCCTTTTAGTATTTGCTGATGTAATTTTCCATTAAATTATCTTTCCTTCTACTAGAGAGGCTTCTTTTGAATGTTCAAACAGATCTTTTACATTGGAATCCTTTCAAAAAATTTACATTGTTAAGGGTGGGATCCATCTCTGAGGATCTTGCCCTCAAGGTGCACCTCTTCTATTATCCAGCCCTGGAGCAGGCCTCCATTCATTAATGGAGCTCACCTCTTTAATAATAGCCATCATCTTGTTGCCTGCAATTTCTGTGTTCAATTCTTCAAGTTTGCCACTGTAGTTTTCTTCATCAACCATCACAGTTTTTACTTCTTTTAGCCTGATTCCTTGCCCTTTTTTGTAGCTCTAAATAAGAACACTAAAAAGTAGCCATGTCACACTGTCAAAAAGGCTGGAATGATAGGATTTCCATTCCCCATGCTCTGGACAGAGCATTTACTTACTTGTCACAGGATTCAGGGGGTGGGAAATACTGAGGGCAGTGACCAGTAAGCAGAAGTTCTGTACTCAGGAATTTACAAAGCCCACCCTTGATGTACACCATGGAAATAGGTCACCTCCCTCTCTCCTCCTCACCCACATTCCCAAAGATAAATGTTCTGCTCCACCTTCCTATCAGGTTTCTATTCCCTTCCTAGAGAATTAGTCTTGGGGTAGTCATGTAACTAGTCAATCAATAACCTTTTCAATTCCTTGAGTGCATTGTTGAAAACCCACCATTTCTTTTTTAGAACCTTATAGAACCCATGAGCTTTCCTTTAATGTTTGTAAATGCAAGACTTTTCTCTAGTATGATGACTTTGCATAACAATTTTAACTGTATTTTCATAATTTATGCAGTTTCAAAAATACCATGTTGTACAGGTTTTTAAAGTCGCAATAGAAAGTGTGGCTTTTCCCCTGCTTCCAGCTTTCATATATGATTTATTGAATTTTTTCTCTGTTCTTCAAATCCTAAAAATCATTTTTGCATTTTCCTTCCTTCCTTCCTTCCTTCCTTCCTTCCTTCCTTCCTTCCTTCCTTCCTTCCTTCCTTCCTTCCTTCCTTCCTTCCTTTCTTCCTTCCTTCCTTTCTTCCTTCCTTCCTTCCTTCCTTCCTCCCTTCCTCCCCCTGTCTCCCTCCCTCCCCTCTCCTTTCCTCCCTCCCTCCCTTCTTTCCTTCCTTCCTTCTTTTTTCCCTTTCTACCTGCATTCTTCCCTTCCTTTCTTCATTTTTTTTTGGTTATAAGCAGATGTTTATCATTTTCTCCCACATTTTATTGTATTCATAATTGTATTAGTTAGGGTTCTCTAGAGTCATGGAATTCACAGAATATATATATATATATATATATATATATATATATATATATATATATATAAAGAAATTTATTGAGTTGGCTTACAGATATGGCCGAGGTAGTCCAGCGAAGGCTGTCAGTAGCCGAGGTAGTCCAACGATGGCTTCCAGTAGCCGAGGTAGTTCCAACGATGGCTGCCAATAGCTAGCTGCTCAGTTTGGTAATCAAGTAGGTGATGGCTGAAGGCTAGAGAACTCCTAGGGTCTTAGTCTAGTGGAAAGTCGAAGAAACCAGGTGGCCAGAAGGAAGAATGATTCCTAGCATAGCTGCAAGAAGGCATCTGTTCTCCTTGATGGCTCCTTTTTATATGATGTAGTATTGGGAGAATCCTTTGAGAGCTTTGGAGTTCTGATAGGATCTAGGGCATATACAATCCTTTCAAGTAGTTTCCAGAGGTGGTCTCAGCGCAGCTTAGTTAATATCGGGTGTGTCAAGTTGACACCCAGGCTTAACTATCACAATAATCATACAACTCAATAGATACCCCTGTCCTCTCTCTCTCTCTCTCCTTCCCTCCCCAGTTGTTCCCCCTTGCAGTCTTCCCCTTTCTCCCCTTCCTTTCATGCCCTTCTCTCCCTCCTCCTCTCCTAGTGCCTCCCCCTTCACCCTTCCCATCCCCTGGAGCATCCTTTTGTGTGAATGCCAAACCTCCCTGTGAGTTCCCCACCCCAGTGAGAGTTAAGGACTCAGTGGCATACCCTGGAGCCCCTTTTTGGGCTCACTTTAGTATGGGAACTCTATTATGCCTGTCTAATCCCTTGCCTGTAAGGATTCTACTGCCTGGAGCCTTCTCTCATGTGATCTATGATAAACTTTGGGAGATCTAGACATGGCAACTATTTTGCAGGCCAGGCAAAGTCTAATTTTGGTTGCTCAAACCCTAACTTGTGTGTAGTATCTTGCATATCTTTGGAAGTAAAGACCTTTCTTCATTTTTTGACAATTTGTAAATCATTTTTTGGATTAACATATCTAGTTATACATTTCTTTTTATTCTGTCACTGAACATGCCAATTCACATTAAAAATGGACTACAATGAGAAATATACAGTTTACAAAATGTAAAATTAATACATTTATGGAATATGCTAATATATTCTGGTTGCAAAAATCAATATGCACCTCAGGCTTTCAATAATCTAATTTTCATTTAATATTTGTCTTACTGTTAAGCAGGGTATATGATCAGAAAAAGAAAACTTAGAAAAATTAATACAAATAAAAAATTTTAATGTGCATTCAGTTGTCTGAGTTTTACATGTCATGGATAATTTTCTTACATATTCTGGAAGAAAGACCAGTTTTAGATTAGAGAAAAATTCCTAATTTTAAAGTTTCATCTTTCAGCAGAATTTTTTTGTTATTCCACTTGAAGAGAATTTTCTAATTCTATTTTTGTGAATTGTTAAACTGATTTTGTAGACATGAATCATAATTACCTTTACTTGAAAGCTTACAAATTAAAAATTGAATATTTAGTGACTTAATTGATATATTTTAGATTTATGGAATTAAATAATAAAATTTATTGAATAATTCTTATTTTAGCCTCATAATTGCATGCCAGAGCCTTTTAATATCTGATTTAAAATCACTTTAATTTCAATTGTACGAATAAGGACAAAGAACAAATTTTTTTGAAAGAGTTATCGAAGTCTAGAAAAGTTTGATGCTGGTGAATAAATATCAAAAATAAAGTAAAAGGTTAATGGGAAACAGAATGTCAAATTAACATTTCCTTCAATTAATGAACTTCATTAGTGCTAATCTGTATGTGACTTATAGTTAGTGTAGACAAACCTAAATGGCAATTTCTGAATAAGCTATAATATCAAAAGAGTCCATTTTAATATGGTGAGTCAATAATCTAGATATATTGGTACTGTCAGTAAAAGTAGTTTGAAAAATTCTAAAAAGTTAACTTAGGAGAGAATTTAAGAGACCTGCCTTTTAATGTGAAATACTGTACCTGCCTAATTATAGTCAATTACATACAATATACACTCGAATGTATCAAGTATATTTAATGTATAATTTATGTGATATTCTCTTGAAGGTAATTTACAAATTATATTTTTAGTTTTTATTTCCACTATGATATAATGGAAGAAGTATACATATCTATATCTATATATTTATCTATATCTCCATCTATATCTATAGAGTAAATTAAACCTTTACATCCTATAATCTTAATTTAGCAATGAAATCCCAGCTTAATTTTTCCCTTATCTTATTCATGTTTAGAGCATAAAATTCTGTGTAGGAGTACACATTATCTCACTTGTATTCTCAATCTTCTATCTCCTCCAAAATGAGAAGATATTTTGTATTGTATCATCAAGAGTATTGAGGACTTTAATCATTAAAATGATTTTAATGAATTATTATTTAATATGTATTTCTTTCAAGGAAACCTATGTTTAAAAATTGCTAATAAGCCATCTTGTGTATTTAAACTCAAATAAATAAATTCATAAAATTTTTTAAAGACTTAGAATACATCTACATTATACTAAATTACTTATAAAATCATTTATATACTTTCTTCAAAGATGTTAGGATTTCAGTTCAAGTCTATCTAAAGAAAAGAAAGTTATAATAAACCAAATCACGATGTTTTGCTTCTACAGAACTTGTTATTGCAAACTAAGAATGGAATAGAATTTTGTTTAAAATGCATGTTATATATTATTATTTGTTTTCAGTAAAATAAATCCATAGAATATATATTATATGAAGGAATTTATTAGTTTGGTTTGTTTACTCAGAGAGGTTGAGATATCTGCACCATTTGTCTGTATGCTGGACATATATGATAACAAAGACTGCTTACTTTAATAAGCCACATTTTTTTTAAAATTCTGTGTGTGTGTGCATGTGTTGTGCGTGTGTTTGTTTGTATCAGAAGGCATTGTGTGCCCCTGTGGATAATCAAGGGTACTATCTAGAATCATCCTAGATTGCTTCTACCTCCTTTTGCTTCGCTCTATGATTTCCCAGACTCCACTTTGCTGGACCAGAAGTATAGGCTGCAGCCATTTCCACCTGGTAGTTTTTCATGGGACCTGGGAACTGAACTTATTTTCTTTGGATCCAAATCTTCAGACCAGAAGCCAACTTCTTCAGAACAAAATCAATAACAAATGTACTGTCTGCTGTAACCTGAAAGGCTTAAAGACCTCAAGAAAAGTAGAGGTTTATATTCACTTTCAAAGCCTGAAGAGTCTAGAATAAGATGTCTTTCAGCTATAGCAGCAGAAAACATCACATTAGGGAGAGGACATCTATTCATACTTGCGCTAATTTCAAATCACAGAAATGACCTCATCCAAGTCCAAGTGAACCAGTGTGTTTATTAGGGTAATTTACAGGAGTTTTGTGGAATCACATGGAACCACATTATTAATAAAGCCCATCCTAACATGCTTGACAGCTCAGGAGAGCTGCATCTTTGGAGTTTCCTACAAAGATTATATGCAGCTCAACTAACCAGAGAATCTCTCTTCCCATCAATCACAACAGCTTACACCACTTTGGGAATGTCTTTTTTGAGTTGAGTTTCAAGATCTTCCTTTGCTTTGTAAATTTTGTGACCTTCCTGAGGCATATTTTATTTTCTTCCTCAGTTTTATGAACCTTTTTCATCCACCTAGGAGGAAATGTTTCAATTCAGAGGAAATAAACCAGTAATAAAGTGCCAGACAGAGAATCAATTTTCTGTCTCCTTTAATTGTCCCCGTGATTTGGGCCCATTTGTATTGAAGTGGCATTTTCACATTCAAGAAGAGATTTTTTCCATTCAGACCAGCAATGTACACAGAAATCTATGAAAATGTCTTTACAGCCTTACAAACAACTATGCTAATTTTGAGGTACTACTCATGCAGTAAAATTATTAGCAAACTTAGCAATTTTAATCTTAATCTAGATGAGTAATTTATTGTTGTAATTGTCTGATGATCATCTGAGCCTCCAATAAGCTGTTGCCTGTTCTTTCTGCTGATTGAGCCGATTGGGGGTTGCTAAAGGTTTCAGTGCTTTTGTCAATTTCTTAAAAAACAAAGAGAGAAGTTAGTGGTTTCAATTGACTCTTTAAGGACTGACTTGCTTTCTCTTTTTCTTTTCATGATAGCAGTCAACATTTTATGAAGGGCAGAACTTCTTTAAAATTTGGGTCATCCCTCTCAAAACCTGTCACTGTATTCTAAAATAAGTTTATGCAAGATTCATAATTCATTTTGTCATATGGAAATCTTCGCCAAGGGTACATTCCATCTATGGAAATCATTTCCATTGCTTCTCTGTGAGCGGCAACTCCACTCCCACTTAAGTTTCATGAGAAGATAGAAGGAAATTAGTCAGAACACCAGACTTTCCTTCTTATTCTAATTCATTTTGCTTCTGCCACATGTGCTGTTTCTCTCTCCGCTGAAGTTAGTAATTGTTCCAAACCTTAAAAATCATTCTTAGGACTTAGAATCTACCTCTTCCAAACACCTGGTCATGTTGCTGTTTTCACCTCTTCCTGTTTTGACATCATCAATGTACTGAGTGACATCTAGAATGACAAACCATTCACACAATCCATCTTTTTTGGTGGCTGCATCCTACAAATTGTGTGTAACATGTAGTGAGACTTTAAAGATGAAATTAATTTTTAACGGTCTTTATGATGGCTATTTTATTGGAAGTGACAGGATTGACATTAATGCCACTGACTTTCTGGATGGTATACAAACAGCTATTGATGAAGACTGATAAGGAACAACTTGAAAGCATCACCTCTTAAAGTAGTACTTCACTGTGATAGGTTGAAAGTATTCAATTAAAGGTATTTTCATGATTCATGCTTTAACTAAGTGCTCAGGATCATGCCATCAGAAATTAAGCTTTATTCTGTACAAGGAATACCATTTAGACTCTGACTCTGTCGATGTCAAGGCCCTACTCTTAATCACCTGAATTCAAGCACCAGCAGCCAAAGGAACAGAAAATACAGCATCCATAGGAACAGTTGAAAGAAGGGTACACTTTCTAGCTCACGAGGCTGCCAGTCTCCCCATACCAAACAATTCCCTTCCTTATTATGCACCTGCTCAGGAAACAGGTATGTGCTGTCTGTTCCCTCTGGATCAATATTCTCCCATAGACGACATAATTCTTCATCTGTGTGTCTTCATTAATTTTCAACTGTCAACTTGACATCTAAAAGTAACTGCCATTGGGACATTGAAAAAGACCTGCTCAATACCAAGTGGGCCCTAACCCTCCATTTACATAAAATAAAACCAAGTAAATCGAGATTAACAATGTTAAATAAAACAAGATATGTTTGTGATTTTTTTGTTTCAGTGCTTGGATGTCAAGTAACTGAAGACAAAATATTTTCATTAAATAAATGATATGGAACACTCATGTGTAGCCTATGACTTTTGTATTAGTGTATTTTGCATTTTTTGATTTAAATAGGCAAAATGTAGACTATATATGTGTGTATATATATATATGTGAGATGACTTTCAAGACATAAATTGTGCAGCACTGTAAGTAATGGCAATGAAAAACATTAATTATTTCACATAAATTTTATTGGCACATGTCTTTGCAATTTTGAAAAATAACACAATTTACCTTAATATAATTACTATTTAAAGCTAGGGAGATTGCTCAATGGGTGAGAATGCTTGAACAGAGAACATGAATATCTGAAAGTGAAGCCTCAACACTCATGCAAATAGCTGGTCATAGCTCTTTAGCACCAGTATAAAGGGAAGGGAGATAAGTATATACTGATATTCCTGGCCAGCTATTCTATCCAAAATCTTGAGCTTATTTGCAGTGAGAGACCACAGCTGAAAAAGCAAGACAAGCAAAAGATCTGCCTTGGTGTCTGAAAGCAAGCAAATGTGAGTGAACATCAGTACACCAAACCATGAGGGGCGCACACACACAGAGGAACACATACATACATATATACATATACTTTCATGCAAACACATACACCCACATATACAAACTCACTCAAAAGATAAAGAAAAGTAATGATAAATGATTAAACATTTTAAGAAATTATAATAAGTAACATGCTTTTATCTGTCAAATGTTTCAAAGTCACTCAAATCTAAAAGAAAATCAGTTAGAAAGAATGAAGTAAGCATTTAGTTGTAATCATCAGGCCTATTATTAGATATGATCAGGACAAAAAAATAAAAAAGAACACAGTTGAGTTAAAAAATCACCATCAAGAGGACACAGAGATGGCTTAGGGATTAAGGCCTTTGCCTTCCAAGCAGAAGGATCTGAGTTTGGATCACAGATAACAATGTAAAACAGGCAGGTGGAAATAACAGAAGGCAGAGCTTGAAAAACCTCAAAACAAAGGAATAAAGAGATGCAGCAATGCACGATGATTCCCAAAGTCATACTTGGGCTGCTACAGCCACACGCATTGCCTCCTTCTACATGCATAAACACACACACACACACACACACACACACACACACACACACACACACACAGAGAAAGAGACATGCACACCCCAAAAAATCACCATCAATCAATTAGTAAAATTAATATTTTGTACAAAGCTTCATCTAAAAAGTTCATGATAGGAAAATTACAATAACATTATCTATAACCAATACAGATCATATTATATACCATAAAAGATACCCTAAAACACTGAAGCATTATACAAAATACAATTTCTCTGAAAACATCAATGAAAACTATGCTGAGCAGTAATTGCAGTGGCCTGAACTTCTATCCCTGAGAGATAGAGCTTGCGAAACCTGAGAATAAAGCAATAAGAAGGTAGAACATCCAAGGATGATTCCAGAAGTCATCCCTTGGCCTCCATAAGTACACACAGTCAAGTGATCAATTATACACCAAAAAAACATAAAAGAAATAAAACATGAAACCAGTATAGAAAGAAAAGAAACAATATAAGAAGCCATAACTGGTCAAAATGCAGGGAACAAGTAAGTGGCTGTGGACTATTCATTTCTAAACAGGACATTGGAATTGTCCCTAATCCCAAAGATCAGAGAACCTACTAGAAGAGAGGGCAGTAAAATTATAAGAGTTTAAGGGTATCAAAAGACATTGTCATTATTCAAAATGGGGTTGCTGGACCCATGAACTCCATGCAGCAATTCCTAGGTCCACAAGATATGCACAATAGTTGATCTAGCAATATTTTACCATGGCTGAGGAAAGATATCAAGAAACACTGTACCTCCTTTGGAGACTGTTTAAAGTTAATGTAGACTGCAGAAGGGAACATCATTATTTTTACTCAGTGATTTATCCATTGATATGTCATCCATACTCCAACAAATACTTATGCATCCATAAATACGTACATTCTAGATGAAACCCCAGAAGGCCACACATGCAAAACATCAATAAATAGGAGGGAGACTGCCTGGAAAGGAGAAATGGGACAGGAGAGGAGGTGAGATAAGCAAAAGGTTAAAACACAAATTCACTGAAGCTTTAAAATAGTAAAAAATAACTTAAAATAAAATTTAAATCTCTAAATTTGTGAACATTACACAGGATCTGATTGTCACAAGGATCGAGAGAAAATTTAATTAACATTTTAAAATATTTTGAGGAAAGCAAAAGTGAAAGTAAATACCAAATTTGTGGACTAGATTTAAAAAATTCTTACAGGAAAATTTAGCACTAAAATATATTTAGAAAAAAATAGCTACATTTACTCATTTATGCTTATATTATTACAAAACTAAATAGAGACGAGAAAATTAAATCTAAATTAAACTGAGGAAGGTTTATAATGAAAACAAGAGCCTAACCCAATGAAATTGGAAACAGAAACTCAATACAGAAAATATTTAAAACTCAAATCTTTTTTTTCCCTGAGAGCAGTGAAATGACTGAGCATCAGGTATGTATAAGTAATAAAAGGAACAGAAGTTCCAGATTACTAATATCAGAAATGAAAAAGGAGTCATTAGTACAAATCACAGTGACATTTAAAGCCTAATGTGCTCAACAGAATTCTTCTTGGCAGCAAAAAAGGATGAAATTATATCAATTTTCCTATGAGCAGATGTAAATGTGGATCATCACATCAAGAAAATCAGTTAGCTCAGAAAGCAAATATCATTATTTTTTTACAGATTCACAGAAATATACATGTGCTTTAATAAGTTTTGTAAGGGGAGACAGAGGAATGAGCTGTCATAACACAGGCAACTCTTTGGGCAGTGAAAACATTGATGCAATGACACTGTCATTTTAGATGAGGCCCTTTAAATTTGTCAAGCACTTATTTTGTACAACATGAAACTTGATTCCTGATGCAAATCGTAAGCACTCTTTAACTTGTGGAACGTCATTATTTTTACCAAATGAACTGTTCAAGTCATATATATTGTTTGCTAGAAAGCATTGTATGAAAACAGGATGGAGATCCATGAGAAATTTCTATCTTGTACTAAAAAGCTAAAGGTGTTCTAAATATCAAGTTTGTCAGATAAGTTTATTTTCTGCATTGGCAAGATAAGTCAGTGTGTCAAGGTTTTGATATCCAGCCTGATGACCTGAGATTTATACCTGAAATCCACATGATAAAACAGAGAACTGACCCACACATGTGTAGTCAGGGACAATCTCTTTTTTGCAAAAAATTAAGATAAACCCATTGTATTAAATCCCCTGAATATTATCAAAGATAGCAACTTAGAAGAATAATAAATTGTGACAGCTGACATGGCTATGTGGGTAAGGTGCCTTTTAGAAAGTATTAGATTGATTTCCAAAAGATCACATGGAGAAAGCACAGAAATTATTCTGAAATGTTTCCTTGGATCTCTTCTTTCTTACACATTCATACTTTCTCTCTCTTTCTCTCTATCCACCCCTCCTTCTGTCTTCTTTCTCTCCTTTGCTCACTTTCAAACAAAGTATTAAGAAGTACATCAACCTCTATTGTACAAAACTTGGTTACATAACAATTATTCCCACTGTGGACAGAAAATGACAAGGAAAAATAAATTATTAAAAAGCTCCAGAGACACATAAACTGTTAATAAACAATGCATTCACTTATCGAATTTTTATTAGTGGTGAAATTGTTTCACTATTGCACAAATGTCATTATTATATATATAATTCATAAAGCATTTCAATATTAGCATAATCTTTTTTCTCCCATATTGTTTCCTCATCATACAAGCTTAATAGGCACCCCTGTCCTCTCCCTCCTCTCCTCCCCATTCCCCCTTTACATTTTCCCCCCTTTTCCCCTACCTTTCATTCCCCTCCCTTCATTCCCCTCCCTCCCTCCTCTTCTTCCAGTGCCTCTCCCTTCCTCTATCACATCCCCTTCGGTATCTTTTTTTGTGAATGCCAAACCTCCCTTTGAGTCCTCCACCATAGTGAGGGGTAAGGAGAGCATAATCTTTTAAAATATTTAAAAACATGCAATATCTAAAACCAAAAGGAGTCAATGTGTGATTTGAGGTTCCTTTATAGTAAAACAGCTGGTCATTTTCAAGGTCCATTATGATTTACTTATTTTTACTCCTGGGATCTGAGTATTTAAAGTTTTCTTTTTTTTTAATAGTTTTTAAAATTTTTTTATTATTTATTCAATTGTGCATGTATGCGTGTGTGTGCGCGTGTATGTGTGTATGTGTGTGTGGAACCACGGACGAGTTCAGGAACCATGGACGCCTCCACCTTGTCCTTGTTTACTTTGCCCCAGGACTCACAGGCTCCGCCCTACCAGGACCAGAAACGCAGGCCGCCCCCCGCTTCTGCCTGGCGTCTATACGTGGGGTCTACGATCCGAACTCAGGACCTTCAGCCTGCAAGGCAGAGGCTTAATCCCTGAGCTACCTCTCCAGCCCTCTTAAAGTTTTCTTAATATCAGTTCTACACATTTTCTAAATTGCTTCTGAAGTTTTCAATTTCTTGTGTAAAATGATACTTGGGATCCCTTTTAGGAACAGATTTGCAGAAAATTTGAAGGACATAATGGTAAGATGAAATATTTGAATTGTTTCTGAAATAGGAAATGTCATCTACTGAATATGAAACCTAAAATCAAGGAAAAGGTTTAGCATTATCATTGTTCCCAAGCCTCCTCTTCCTCTTCTCTATTTGAAAGAAAATACAAAAATGCTAAGGAACATCAAGAGAATGAATCCAGACTTTAAATTAAGCAATATAAATTCCACAATATTTTATTTTACTAGAGAAGTGAATTTCAAATATCGTGGGAAGAAAAAGGGGTGGGAGTTATTTGAAAGAGTTTCTTACTATAAATAATATTATTGGACAAATCAGTGAAAAATTTTAATTCCACTAATAGCTCTTAACTTCAAACCATTGAGAAATCATAGTAACGTTATGAGATAGAAGTGTCTGCTGTTATATTCCTAATTCTATTGCTGTGAAAATTTATAGTAGTTCAATTTATGTTGTGGTTGTTTCTGCATACAGCAAAAATGTGGGACATACATTATAATTGAATAATGAATTTCTTGAATGCCAGTCATTATAATTTTAATTGAGGTTGACTAACAACTTTCAAACTATTATGTTGAAACAATCTGAATATATGAACACTTTTGAAAAACTTGTGTGTGTCTATGTCGTGTGTACGTATGTGTGTGTGTGTGTGTGTGTCTGTGTGTCTGTGTGTCTTTGCATGGTTTATGAGGAATGAAATGGTATATGCTAGAGTTAGGGAGTCCCATAAAAGACCTTTTTAACTTTTAAGAATGTATTTTTAAATGTATTTAAAAACTAGTGAGATAAGTCATCATTAAAGGAAAAGTAGATAGCACTAAATTTAATAATTAAAATAGTTGAAGCAAAATGGGGAAAGCAATATAAAACAAAACAAAGTAAATATCTTCAGCAAAGAATATGAATCCTTTAATAAATCGTAGAACCTTTAAAATACTTAATAGATTGATGTGTTATTTGAAATATTTAAATTATCTGAAATAAGAAATGCCATTTGAATTGAGAAACAAACACAGCAGTGGATTTACATATAAAACTCCTTTTCTTTCAACAAGCATTACGTTTTCAATATATATGCTTTGAAATAGTGTGAGATCATAATCTTTAAACATACTCAGGTAATGTCACATTTGTATCAAGATTTGACCCAAGTGTTGCCTTTATGTACAATATTTTCAATATTTTATAGAAAAGCTGAATTGCTTTCTTCACAATATCATTACTTGTGCTACATATTTCTTCTACAGATGTCTTTGGCTTTTCATTATAATGACAAAATACCTAAGAAAATCAATGTAACATTTGATTTAAAGTTTTACTTACTATGAAAAATTGTAAAAAATTATAGTTTTCAAACTGAGTTTTGTTTATTGTAGTTCTCAAAGAATGCTGTTTAATATATATTCTCTTGAAGTATTAATAAGATCCAATTTTATCTTCTGACTCCAAATATCATTGAAATATTTTATCTTCCACATAAATCTGTTTAAAATGTTTCAATGTTTTCTTGCACATCAGTCATTTCAAATAATATTTAATTCAGTCTTGCCTTTCCTGAAATTTCTCCTACTGTGATGCAAAACAGAATTTTAAACAGCTTTGACATTCTAGTACATGTACAAAGAAATAGGGCGATGAGTGCATAGTTATTTGTAGAAGATTGTTTTTCCCGGCAACTTGGAAAGTTTCAAAGAATAGATTTTCCTATTTTCTTGGTGGAATCATATTAAATCTTTGATCAATCAAGGGTTAATTACATTCATAGGCTATCTAGAATTTTGAGGAACTTTTTTCATTTTTCTTTATTCATTCCATATTCATGTACAGTGGGAGGGACCAATGTGCCGTGCCATATGCATGGAACTCAGCAGGCAACTTTGGCATTTTGTGGGAGTCAGTTGTCTCTATTATAATGAAAATTTTGCAGATCAAACAGGTCTTCAGGCTCTGTGGCAAGCACCTTTACCTTGCAGATCCCATAAAATTGTGTGTTAAAAACAGTAAGATAGGGGCTGGAGAGGTGGCTCAGGAGTTAAGCCTCTGCCTTGCAGGCAGAAGGTCCTGAGTTCGGATCCTAGACCCCACGTATAGACGCTGGACGGAAGCAGGGGCGGCCTGCGTTTCTGGTCCTGGTAGGACGGAGCCTGTGAATCCAGGGGCAGAGTAAACAAGGAGGAGGTGGAGGCGGTCCATGGTGGTTCCCGAGTTCACCTGTGGTTCTACATACACACACCCACATACATACGCACACACGCATAATTGAATAAATAAGAAAAAAAATTAAAAAAAAACAGTAAGATAGTGGGAATGCAGGCCTATACAATCACTCTGGTGAGCCACCTGGTGATTCTTAAAAGAGTTAAAGATTGAAATCCCATATAATGCTGCTATTCCACTATTGGGAATAATACCCCATATAGCAAAAATTCACCTCAATAACACAAGCACGACCATGTTCATAGCAGCACTATTTACAATAGCAAAGTAATCAAACCAAATGTCCAACAGTTGACGAGTAGATATGGAAAATGTGGTACATCTATACAATGGATACTACTCAGCCATCAAAAATGATGAACTAATGAAATTTGCTGGGAAATGGATGGGATTAGAAAAAAATTATATTGAGAAGTATCCCAGACACAGAAAATTATGCACCATATGTACTACCTAATAGGTGGATCCTAGTACCAAACCCACTTAGTGACACACTCAAAGATAAATCTCTGTAATACATACAGTAATTGCAAATATTATAAGCAGGGAAGGAAGGGAAGGAGGGCCCTGCCAGAAACAAGGAGAGAGGGGATCGTGTTACAGCAGAGAAAATAGGCCAGCATGAGGGACTGCAAGTAAGTAATGAGACATTTAGTGGGGCTCTCAGACTCTTCTTACTGGTCACTTGTGTCTGATGGGGTATAATCTCACCAAAAGGGAGGGCAAACAGTCTGACAGATAGAAGGTAACTCTCCTGCAAATGGGAGACTGACCCCCCCAGCAATCTCCTACTCTTATTCCATCTACCTTTGAATCTATTCTTATACTAAGACTCTATTTTAATAGCATTTTATCTCTGGCTAGGGGTTGATATCCAGTACCCATCAGGATGGAGCCAAAGGCAGTGCAGGAACAACAACAACAAAAAAATCAACCAACCATAATTCAGAAAATCAGAGACTCTGCATCAACTATCTGAAACCAGGCCAGCCTAATCTATCCCGATCCTAAAATTCAGGGAAATTTGCAGAAGAGGGGGCAGTAAGATTGTAAGAGCCTAAAGATGGGGAGGAGCAATGATATGCAAGATACTCCATACAAGTTAAGGATGAAGAATCATAATAGAACTTTGCATGACCTGTGCAATTACCAACACATCATTGAACCCCCAAAGTCTAGCATGGATCACAGGCACTAGGATCCTTAGAGGCAAGGGATTAACAGCCACAATAATGTACCTATACTAAAGGGGAACACAAAAAAAGAGCTCTAGGTAATGCTACTGAGTCCTTACACCTCATCAGAGAGGAGGACCCAGAGGGAAGTTTGACATACACACTAAAGTATGCTCCAGTAATGGGGGGGGAGCACTAGGAGAAAGAGAGGGGAGGGAAGGAAAAAGAAAAGGGGGGAGGGAGCAAGGGGATCCAGGGAGGGATGGAGGGAGGGAGGGAATGGGGTACTTATCAGCTTTGTATGAGTGGAAGAAATAAATAAATAAAAATTTAAGAAAAAAGATCTATGGAAAAGCAAAGAAAAAAAAAGAAAGAAAGAAAAAAGAAAACAAAAGAAAGCCATGAGAAAAAGTGAGTTTGGGGTTTTCTCTCAAACAATATATAAAATTCAACTTAATTAAAAGGTTAGGTGAAAATGAAAGATTATTTAAAGGAAACATGGCAAACTTGACGGCACATATCCAGACAATGATTTCACAGAGATAAATGCAAAAACACAAGAATACACAATAATCAATTTGCTTTGTTAAAGAAAATGAAAAGCTTTTTTAAAGCAAGAAATATTGAATCACAGAAGAAAAATAATCAGAAATACTTGCAAAGCATAGGTCTCATAACAGATTTATACCCAAAGAATGAAAGATCACAAAAACTAAACATCAAAGAAACAAGTTTCTCTATGAATACATTGAGGAAATGCATGACATATATTTCTTTGAATAAGACACATGACCAACATTTTTGTGAAAAAGTCAAAGTCACTAATGAGAATGGAAGTGTAAATTGCAACTATGATATATTACATCATTCAATGATGATCAGAAATGGTGGAAAAGAAATAGAGAAAAGAAATCTGGGCTGTGTGGATAAGAGGATGCTTCATAATGCAAACATTATAAAAATTTGCATGAAAAAATCTTCAACTAATTAAACACCAATTTATTGTTTCACCACCTCACTTCTGCACATATATATGTAATGTGTAAATATATATATATAATCTTATTTTTATGACCATTTTCTTTTCACTCCTTTTTCAATAGTCCAGATAAAAAGAAAATGCCTTCAATATATGTCCCTCAACAGATAAGTGAATAGAAAATATTTTTATATATAGCGTAATGCTTAGTGAACTTGAAAAAAATCTGTAATTTGTAACAAAAAAATTAGGCAAACATGTCAAGAGAGAGAAGTCCAACACGAGTGACCAGTAGTAAGTGATCATACTCATATGTAACATCTTAAAATTATAGAAACGAGCAGAACAGAGTATAAACAATGTTATGAGAACATAGTGAGTATTGCTCAAAGCATATAAAAATCCTAACTAGCAGAAAGAACTTTTGAATATCTATACCACAATCCAACCATCTCAATTAATAATATTTCTAAATTGCTAAAGTTTGGATTTTAGATATTAATTATGATTACAGCAAAATTCTGATAATGTGAAAGTTGCTCGATATATTCTTCAGCTTGACATTATCTCTTGAAAGGAGTGCATTGATATATTATACTGTCATACAGATAACTGTAAATATTTTATGTCCACAGAAAATTTTAAGAAAGAATAAGAAAGACAGATATCTGCATAAACAGAAAAATATCAAGATATACATACAAGGTATACCGAGATGTCATTTACTATGATGGGGGTAAAGATGAATTGATATAGCAAGTTTTCCCTGGAAAATTTAGAGAATGGTTATGTTCTCAGTTTTATCTCGGTCCTTGAGGGTCTAGAAATGTACATGCGGTTCAAACCACGACAAAATAATACTGTTATTCGATTTTCTTTCAAAGTCATGGCTAAAATATTAAATGATAAATATAACAGCATAAATTCCTGAGCATTAAAAGTAAAAAATATACTTTTCAAATTCTTAAATCAATGACTTATGTTTCTCGTGTACAAATAGATATTTAAAAGGCACTAATTGTTATAGAGACAATTTAGGAGTAAAGACTCTGCCTCACAAGGTGAAGGTCTTGAGTTAAGATTCAAGGCCCCAAGTAAAAACAACAGGCAGAAATGACAGGGGGCTGGGGTTCTGGCCCCTGTGGGTGGAGCATGGGGAAATCCCAGGACAAAGCAAACTGGAGGTAGAAACAGTACAGGATGATTACTGAAGTCACACTTGTTCTTCACAGGGACACTCAGTGCCCTCTGACTCACACAGACACATACACACACACACACACACACACACACACACACACACACACACACACACATTAAATGAATAAATCAAGTATTTTTAAAAGTCACTAATAATAGATATTGTAATTAGATGTACATATAAAAATATACACATTTTTATTCTATACCCCAGGAACAAATAGCTGTTTACAGCTAGAAAAAGCTTTTCATAATATTAAGACTGCCAATTTGCCTGGCTTAAGCAGATTAGGATTCTTTTTCTTTTTATTTTTTTTTGTACAAATCTAGGTTCAACAATCCTGACTGAAAGTCATAGCTATATATCTGCTTCCAGAATACTAATGCAGCACATAAAAATCAAAGAAATCATTTAACACTTTTACATTTAGCTGAAATAAGCTCTTTTCGTGCTTAGTAAGAAGAAATTCATTTTGTATTTTTAAATAAGCCTAAATTTTAAAAAGTACTGGATGACAAATCTTTTGACCTTATCATATACATATTTATATATTTATATATATTACTGTAGCTGAAGTTCATCTATAAATTTAACTATTTTTCATAGAAAACATCCATTCGAATATCAATTTATTTTTACTGAAATCTTTGCACTGCTTTTTCTTTTGGTTCCTCACGTATGAGTTAGTACCTGTGAAATTAAAATAAAATGTTGTGATTCTATTCTTTCCAAGGTCTTGTGAGCACAATCATTTTTTATAGCCACATAAAATGGGTTTGTTCAAAGTCCAAGGATAAGTAATATATTAATATTAAATGATGCAAGAAAGGCCATAAACAAGCACAACATACTTCCATTTGAATTTTTGCTTTGTTTGAAGAGGATATTAATTATGGCACATATATTTTATAGTTGCAAGAGAGATACTAATATAGAATATATTCTTATATATATAACTGAATGTAATTTCACACCATTTTCATGTAGATTTAAATATACTTTTTTTAAAAGCATGCTCTTTGTTGTGACAAACATTAGGACTGTTATGTGAAAATTGCTTACCTCTACTTTATAAAAAATCAAATTTAATATACATTTAATTACAGTTAACCTAAGATAATTAGATTTTGCAATAGTAAAATTGCCCTTGATATATTGTGTAGGTTACAATGTATATCTGAAGACAAATGGGAGACATTGGAGAAACAAATATAATAGCAGATATAAATACTTTTTGGTGCCAGAAAAAATGAATTAAGAACACTCATTCTATCTGAATGAGTTTTTTCTATAAGGTGTGGGAAAATGTATAGATGTTGGATTCACTGATGTAACAGTTACTCTTTACTACTGTTGTAAGAGAGCACCCAAAGTCAATCAACTTAAGGGAAAAAGGGAGGTTTATTCAGCTTACAGTTCCAGAGGGAAGGTACACTCTCTCAAAGCAGAGGTGGCATGGCTGGCTGGCCAAAGCTGGAGGAGGCTAAGTAACCGCAGACATCTTGAAAGCTGAGAGCTGCAGACTGCTTGCTGCAAAGACAGACTCCTGGAGGTAGGGTGGGACTAATCCACCTCAAGGCCCACTCCTTGTGACTGTCTTCCTCCAGCAAGGCTCCACCTCTCAAGGTACCATGACCTTGCCAAACACATGAGACTGTGGGGGACACATTTCAAACCATGACAACTGGTATATATGAAAATATGAGTTCAAACATTAATTTTTTTTTTTTTTGCTAAACAAGAACCAAGGCACTATAAATCAGAGGAAAAGAAATTCTTGAATAAAGGGGGGGGCAAATGTGACACCACTACTTAGAGGATTTGGGAAAAAATGTGTATGCATATATATATATATATATATGATTTGATAACTAGCATATATATTATATATACTTACATATGTATACATATGTATTCCCCTTTTCCTCATTCCTTGTACAATATCTATGCTAACTAGTAACAAATCCGTATGCTCCCTTTCTTGGGTGTAAATGAAACTTTCAAAGTGTGATTTTATTCATATTTGAAAACCTGGAAAAAGAACAAACTCTGTGTTGTATTATGTGGACCTGTGTCCGATCATGGAGCAAGTGAAAATAATAAAAAAAACTCTTAAAATAAATTAGAAAGTCTTTTATTTCTCCTTTCCTAGAAAGAAATTCAATGATGTATTTATAGAAGGAAATATTAAATGCTTCTCTGTTTAATAAAGAAAGAAAGATGTGGGGCTGGAGAGGTGGCTCAGGGGTTAAGCGTCTGCCTTGCAGGCGGAAGGTCCTGAGTTCGGATCCTAGACCCCACGTATAGACGCTGGGCAGAAGTGGGGGCGGCCTGCGTTTCTGGTCCTGGTAGGGCGGAACCTGTGAATCCCAGGGCAGAGTAAACGAGGAGAAAGTGGAGGCGTCTATGGTGGTTCCCAAATTCGTCCGCGGCTCTACGAGTGCGCACACACACACACACACACACACACACACACACACACACGCACAAGTGAATAAATAATGATGAAAGAAAGATGTTATTTTAATCATACTTACTATGAAAACTCAATGCTGCATCTCCTCTTATGTAAAAATTAAATAGTAAGTGATAGGATTAGGTAAGCTAAATTTTATAGAAATTATCCCAGATAAAAACTAAACTACATTCTGATGTATCTTTCCCCTAAAAGACTTTTTCACAAAGAATATACATGCTGATTTTGAAGGTATATAATTGTGAAAATCTCAAAATAAAATCTTAAGAGAAATCTTAAGTGAATTCTAGAATGAATGTAAGAGACTTAAAAGCAAACTATGCTAATTAACAAGGGCAAAATAACTAATGATTAAACAAGTAGGATTATGCTATAAATTAATAGCTAAGCAAAGGTTTTCAAATGATTGTAAGCTTGCCATTTTTAAGAAGCTTGTCATTAATCCTCTATAGAATTACCAAAAATTTCCTCACTTTCTTTTTTTCATTATATAGTCTTAATATTAGAAGTCATTGTAACAAAAAGACACAAACATTAAAAAATTACTCTATCACCAAAGAAAATATTTTGGATTTCACAAGGGATAATATAAAACATCATACAGAATAATCATGGAAGAGATTGTACACTCAAGGATGATTTTAATCATTTCAGAGCTGGAGAGATGGCTCAGGGATTAAGACTCTGCCTTGAAAGCAGAAGGATCTTAGTTAAGATCCCTGATTCCACGTAAAAATGCAGGGCATAAATGGCAGTGATTTGCATTTCTGGTTGTATAGGCAGAGCCTAAGAAAATCCAAAGCAAAAACAAAAAATAGGTAGAACAATCCAGGATAATTCCTGAAATTATGTTTTGGCCTCCACAGGCAAACACAGTATCCTCTGATACACAGGGAAACACGTTCACATACACACACACACACACACACACACACACACACACACACACACACATACGCACGCACACACACACAACACACAAATCTGCGTACATACATGAATAATAAATAAATAAACATTACATATAAAAGCAACATCTTGAAAATCACTAACAGTACTAGAAAATTGTCCTACCAAGTACTAAGATTTAAGTACAGTAATAAAGCTATGGTAAAATTTCCAAAGAAATAGCTTTTGAAAGTATAGTCTATCAGTCAGTTGATCAATCTATAATCAGTTACTCAATCAGTCAGTCACTCAATCAGTCAATCAAATGATGAACATTTAAATGGTTTGGGATAGATTGTTTTGCAGGTAAGTACTGCTCTTTTATTGAAGCTTTTTGAAAAATTTTGTATCTGTAAGGAAATATAAATAAATTGAAATGTAGGGTATGATTATAATTTGCATCTAGTTTTTCTGTCTCAAAGTTCATATTTTGGAATTCTGCTTCCTGTTTGGTCAACATGACTTGTGATGTGACCTTTTAAGATGAATGTTTATGAGCCAGCATAATGTAGCATATTCTGGGAAATATACAATACTTTAAGGAAAACAATCTACCTACATCCTTATAACAATTTCTATTTAGTTGAAATTGATAAATGATATGAGTTGAGTTACTTTAAATAAACAGGAATTTAATTTTTCAAATTTAAATTATTGAACTGCCCTCAGATTAATTTGCTTTTATAGATATATAATTTAATAACTGTTTTCATATTAATTTTAAATCATGTCTTTAGAAAATAATTTATAACTTATAACCATGTTCATCTTATAAAGACAAAATAAATAAGAGCATTATGTTAAATGTGAAGCTCAGTTCTTTCCTGTACAGTATATAAGTCTGATCTTATGATTTTGAGGAATCTATTTTAAGAAGACGTAACAACTTGGAGGAAATTATGCACCTTCAAATATGGTTGCACATGTCACTCATTTGTCATCAACTATACAAAGTACCAGATAATGTATTTTAATTGATGTATCAACTGACTGATGGGATGAATTTAGAATTAGGGAGGGACAGCTCTGCCTGACAGTGGGAGGCACACTCATATATCTTATGTCATTTCTTTTTCCAAATCCATTGTCCTGGCCAGTGTGGTAGTACTTTATTTCTGAACCTTGGTTTTCTGTAAGGATTCATCAACAGTAATAACATAGGAACTGACCGATGATAATATTTGAAAGTGTATTAGAATTTGATATTATTTGAAGAGACATGCTTTTAGAGTAACATCTAAGAAGATGAAAGGATTATCTAATCATACAGGGATTAAAAAAAAATCACACGTGTCATTCTAGGAGGAAGGAGAAGAGATGGCCCTAAGTGCTCTGTCAACTCGCAATACATAGGAAGTTTCAGGCCAGGCCAGAATAAATAATAAGATGCTGTAACCTCCCAAAATTATTAACTCTATGGACAGAAGTTATATTAAATTCAGAATTAATGAAACTGTTTTTTACTGGACAGAAAATAGAACTGAGTTGTTAGAGTATGGTACCTTTAAATAATTATTTTAAGCTAACAATGAAGACAATTGTTATGCTTCAGATACAGGTTGAAAAATTATAAGTGTCCCCAGTGGACTGAAGTGTCACACTGAACTAAAATCTATGCATTTGTCCCTCTCTAATTCATGCTGAATTGCTGACAGGCCCAGTTTGGTACAGGCCTTGCTTAGGTAATCACAGCTGCTGTCCATGTCATGTCCATTCCATGTCGTGAACAGAAGACTGTAGCCTTCCTAATCCTCTGGCTTTCTATTGTTTCTGGTCTTTATTGCATAGTGATCCTTGAATGGGTAATATTGGGAGCTCTCAGAGGGTTGAATTGTGAACATTCAGATATTTATAGCACTTAGATCAGTTCTAGATTTTTGAAACAATGCATTTAAATATCAACTAAAATGTTTGTTTATTCATTTGGTTAATGGTCTCTGTTAAAAAATAAATGCATATATTTATGTATTTTGAATGATATATGAATTGCAAAAATCTATGTCATGTTCTATGCAACACATTAATCAATATATATATTATTAGCATTTCATCGCTTAGGAATGTGATGGAATCACTTAGGAAAACAACTCTAAGCAGTATTAGCAGATGATTCAAAGGAATTAACTCAGTTTGGAAAAACAGCCTACTCTTTTTCTGTTTCACCATGGAAATATTGGTTTTATACTTCAGTGCTTATGTTGCCAATGATTTATTTATTTATTTATTGTGGACAATGAAGCATAAAGGCTCCAAAGAGATGTTTGATCATTCAGCTTCCATGTTTTCTCTTTCTGCTTATTTAGCTTTCCATTAGCTTACTCAACCTATTCAGAAGTTATCACCAAGTTAAAGTGGAAACTGAGACTTCTGATTATTGCTTTATATTCATGTTTTCTTGCTTGAGTACTTGAGAATCCGGTTAGAGAGTTGACTGAAACTCGCTCTTGGTTGATCTCTGACATTTAGATAATGGCACTTTCATTCAATTCAATAGAGTCAGAGTAATCACATTTGAAGCTTACATTGCTATATTTTATGAAACTAAAAAGGATTTATTGATGAGTAAAACAAATTATTGAAAAAATTCAAATTTAAAAATATTATAAACATTTTTGCTTAAAAGCATGGAATATACCAATCAACAAAAAGTCCATTGTTATTTTGCACCAAATTTAAAAAATAATTCAAAATGTAATTTTGACAAAGAACAAAACAATGCACACAATAATGATCAAAATAAATTTTCAAGTCTGCAGTGGTATATTCATATATATTTTCTATATACAATTTGGGGAAGTTAGTTTCAGGTGTCAACTTATTGAGAATTAAGAATTTAGGTTTATGTACAAAGAAGTAGGTAAGGCAAAACTGAGGAAATCTATAGAAGATACTTAATTAATGTGGAAGGAAGGAGACCACTTTTGGAAAAGTAGGTAGTGTAAAAAGAGAACTGGCCAGCTGGAGGTAGAAAAGTATATTCCTCTCTCACTTCTACTTGTAGTTATGGTATAGTCAACTCCCTTGGATAGTGATGTTTATATGAACTCTCCTACAATCACAATATATTATTATTTGTTGTAATTTCATGATTTTCTAGGCCACTTTTGGAATAATGGTTTGGTTAGTAACCATGACATCTGGTACCCCACCTTGGTTCCAGTTATCAGACACAGGAACCTGAATGGGCCAGGCAATGAATAAACAGAGAAAACTCTGGGATTTTCTAGGGGAGAAAGAACTTTTTACTTGTAGTGATTATATAGTACTTGACTAGTTAAAGAATAGCAAAGCAAAAGCTAGGACATGCATATTCTTTTTTTTCCAGCAGTTGTTCCTTTTTTTTTTTTTTCCGTTCATACAAATTTACTAGGTAGACAAGTTCCCTCCCTCTCTCCTCCTCCACCCGAACCCTCTGTTCCCCCTCCCCTCACCCTTCCCTCCCCATCCCTCAGTGCCTCCCCCCCCAATTCCCAGAGAGTCCTTTATTGTGTATTCCTGACTCTCCTCTGGGTCCTCCTCTCTGATGACGTACAAGGACCCAGGGCATTTCCCTGAACCCTTTCCCGTGTTCCCCTTAAGCATAGGAACACTACTATGGCTGTCAATCCCTTGCCTCCAAGGATCTTGGTGCCTTTAGCAGATGCTAGACTTTGTGAGGTCAATAGTGTGTTGAACATTGCGCAGGGCATGCAAAATCCTATTATGATTGCTTCGGCCCTAACTCGTGTAGAGAATCTTGCAAGTCGTTGCTCCTCCTATCCTTCTGCTCTTACAATCTTACCGCCCCCTCTTCCCAAATGTCCCTGAGCTTCAGGATGGGGAGAAATTAGGCTGGCCTGGTTCCATGTGGTTGATATAGAGTCTCTGAAGTTCTGGATTGTGGTTTGTTGGTTTTCTTTTGAAGTTTGATGCTCCTGCAATGCCCTTCACTCCATCCTGCTGGGCACTGTATGTCACCCCCTGGCCAGAGACAAAAAGCTGTTAAACTGGAGTCTTGTTAGAAGAGCACATTCAAGGGTAGATGTAATAAAAGTAGGAAACCTCAGTGAGGGAGGGGTCAATCACCCATTTGCAAAATGATTACTTTTTATCTGCTTAACTATATGCCCTCCCCTTCTGTTGAGATCATACCCCTTCAGTTGTAAATGATCAGGAATGAATGTCTGTGAACTTAACCAGGTGTCACATTACTTACTTACATTCCTGGATGAAGGCCTATTTTCTCTGCTGTAACATTTTCCTCTCTCTCCTTGCTTCTGGTGTGGCCCTCCAACCCCATCCCTCCTGTTCATAATCCTTGCAATTACTGTATTACATAGGTTTACCTTTGAGTGTCTCAATGTGGGCTGGGTGAGTTTGGTACTAGGAGCCACCTATTAGGGAGTACATACGGCGCTTAATTTTCTGGGTTTCGGATACTTCACTTAATATAATTGTTTCTAATGACATCCATTTCCCGGCAAATTCCAGTAATTCATCATTTTTGATGGCTGAGTAGTAATCCATTGTATAGATGTACACATTTTCCTTATCTACTCATCAACTGTTGGACATTTGGGTTGATTCCATGACTTTGCTATTGTAAACAGTGCTGCTATGAACATGGTCATGCTTGTGCTAGTTGTGAATTATTTAAATAGTCCTATAACATATAAGGAAATTGAGGAAGTAATCTCGAATCTTCCCACCAAAAAATGTTCTGGACATGCAGATTCTTAATAATTGTCTCCTTTTCTATTTTTTTCCTAGACTTTTACTAACTTTTCTGAGTCTTAACAATCTCTCAAGTGATGGATTAACCTTATCTTGTACCCATAAATTCCTCAATCTGATATTTGACTGTCAAGATTGGATTTCTAAAGTTTCATGAGTAACAATGACATGGCCACTGACCAGGGTATTTGGCAGTGATTCAGCTGCACTAAATCAGCACATGCTGCTGAAGATGAAATTGGCTCCATCAGGATATCAGCAGTTCGGGTCATCTATTCATCACTGCAACCAAACAGTCATTAAAATATGTTTCGGTCACGGAAGAGTGAGATATTGCTTGACAGTAAAACTTTTGACTACATGAATTATATATCTTTTAACTGTTTACTTTGTATCTACTTTTAGACAAAAAATGGAGGACTTTGAAACTACTGCTTAGGAAAGCTACTGAACAGAGCTTAGGGGGTCATGTGAGGTTAGTAATCCCCTTGTTCTCCTAAGTTATTTGTTTATGAATTTATCAGGAACTGTGTTAAGTTTATTTAGCTCCTGACTTTGTTATGAACTCCATTGCTACAATAATGAACTAGAAACTAAAAAACAATACATAAGCAGGAATATGTACACCATTTTATCCCTACACATTTGCTCTTCTGTTCACTTTAACAAACTGGAATATGGAGCAAGGTCAATTTTGGTTTCAGAGGAGTGAATGATCCTATGAACCTAAGACAATTTAGAATTAGAGAATTTGGATAATGCTCCATGACTAAGACCATTTCCATATTTGTTAACTAACTATAGCTAAAGGTTTATGTTTCTAAATTTCCTTTATTCATCAGAAACACAGAATTTTCTTGAAATTCCAGTGGCAACAATGGAAGCGAAAATGGATGAAGCTTAGTGGTGTTCATGGCCAAATAAATAGATGGGATTATTTCCATTTTTACTCTTTCATTTCTGTACTTTAAGAATCTATGCATTAAACCATCAAGTCTTAATGAATCTTTTTCCTTTTCTGATACATACACATATTTATATCTACATGTATTTACATAAGTATGTATAATATTTGCTTACTTATTTATTTGCTTGTTAGAAAAGTTTTATTTAGGAGCCCTAATTGTTCTCTAATTCATGACTCATCTATTTCAACTTCGCCATTCCTCTGATTAATAGTACATACAAACATATCTAGCTTCCCCTCTCATTTTAAATTTTTTTTTATTATTTATTCAACTGTGTGCATGTGCGTGTGTATGTGCGCGTGCGTGTGTGTGTCTGTGTGTGTGTAGAACCACGGACGAATTCGCGAACCACCATGGACGCCTCCACCTCCTTCTGTCCCGGAATTCACAAGCTCCGCCCTACCAGGACCAGAAGCGCAGGCCGCCCCTGCTTCCGTCTGGCGTCTATACGTGGGATCTGGGATCCGAACTCAGGACCTTCCGCCTGCAAGGCGGAGGCTTAACCCCTGAGCCACCTCTCCAGCCCTTCCCCTCTCATTTTAAGAAAAGTTTTGCATGGGGCATAGGTCATTGGTAGAGTGCTCATCTGTCATTTGTAAGGCTATTTCACTTTCCAGTGTCAAATTAATTAATTAAAAAGTATTTTAAAATTTTCTTTAGGTTCTCATTATACACTATTTTTATATAATTTAAATAGTAGTATCTAATTACACCAAAAATAATCCCATAGTGCTTGTAGTTTTGAATAGCTGTGTACTACATTATGACAAAAACAGATCAGTATTTGCCTCCATCTTCTTTAAAATTAGATGAGGTCACTCATTTTGCATATTTGATTTCACATTTCAAAATTACTCAATTTTCTTTTACCTCCAAGAGTATGGAAGTAGTGCACTTCATAGGGCAGAGGGAAGAAAAGGAAGAGGTGAGTGAGGTGGTAATGGTCAGTTTCCAAACTTCTTGTCCTAGTAAATAGTTAACCTTGGCTACACAGAAGAAGGAGTGGGCAATTGCGGGATGCACCATGGAAGGAGAGTTAAAAGAAAGAGCTGAGGGAGGCTGAGGGGTCCTCCATAGGGACACACACATACACACACACATACACACACACACACACACACACACAGAGGCATGCACACACACACATGTACACACACACACGCTTGTCCATCTATAATGGCAAGCCTCAAAGTGATAAAGACCTTTTTCAAAATTTCCTACATCATTCATTGCCTTATCTTCTGCTTTTTTAGGATAGCAAATATAACTTTTATTTTGTGTTGCATTCATCCTTGGCTTCTTTGCTATATATTAAATACATCTAGGCATGGTAGATTCTACAATCTATATATTTTCTACTTGAAAAAAAAGCAATATTTATAGGAATAAAATCTGATCTTGTGCAAAGAATAACTTGAATTAATGGGTAAAAAATTTCAAAGCAATAATCACTGCATGTATTTCAAAATACTTGATTCTTATGCCACAGAAAAAAATAATGTGCAGTTTGTGCTAGTGAAAATTCGAAAAGTATCTAAAGTATCTCTATCTGTTTAGTAGAAAGTGATACCACTTAAGACTGTTAAATATGTTTTCACTGGTAAGTAACTAATTAAATTTTTGATGCCTTGGGGGCAGTTGGTAGAATAGCATCATATCCAGAAGAATTCAATTAATGAAATAGCAAGATCTAAACCTCACAAGAGCTTGAGACTATATATCACAAAAGTTTATTTGCTCTTAGATTCAGTAAGTCTTGAAATGAACCTACAAATAGGAGCCATATTTAGTTTCTATGTAGAAGACCAAAAATACATCATGAATTTTTTTTCTTTTACATTAAATAATATCTATATCTGTTAATAACATATTGCAAACATGAATACATTCAAATAAAAGGTTTTAATATATCATGATGATTATTTAAATCCAATAAAAAAGTATCCATAAATTCTTATGGCAAGATAAGAGAATCAACAAAGTTTGAGTAATACATCAGGGGACACAAATTCCCTGCTGGTATAGGCACTTTGGCAATGAATGATATGGGAAGGAATGAAAATAGTGTTAATGCTTCTCCTTTCTATTGACAACCATAATGAGCATCCCATCAACAGTGAAACTCTCCTGCCTACTCTTTCTGCACTGTAGAGAATATTTTCTGTACTCCATCTAGTAATGGTGAAAACTAATGTTGTCCTGAGGAGAGTACATTTTTCTGAGCACAGTGGCTTCATTGCCTTTACATAAAAAGGCACATCACAAATAAATGTGAGATAACTTTCTAACAAATTGACTTCTTCATTGCCAGTCCATCATTAGATTTGTGTTATGGCTGAGCAATCCTTTCAGAAAATCATCATTATAGGTTTAAATATCTTAAATAAATTCCTCCTTAAAATATAAGTGATTTCTTTCAAGTGTACGCAAAGAAAAATGCTTAGGGGTTGAAGAAATAAATGATGCAACGTGGAAAGTGACAACTGATACAAGTGTTCAGGATAACTAGTAGATAATGGAGGGGAAGCAGAAAGTGAGATCTTCAGAAGAAATAGACACTAAAATACAGAAGGCATGTGTGGGAGCCTCAGTCAAGGTGACCTCAATAATCTGGCAAGCTTAGACAAGGATGTTTTGATGGAGGAAGACAGGCAGGGCAGCTCAGGATGTTTTGAATAGCTCAGGATGTTTTGATGGAGGAAGTCAGGAGTGAACGGCTCAGGATGTTTTGAAGGAGGAAGTTAGGAAGGAGTAGCTCAGGATGTTTTAAAGAAATTTTGCTACATACAGCCTGCATGCTAGCTTGACCTTTAAGATGATTGGTTGCCCATTTCCCCACCCTGGAATTCCCCTTGGGGATTCTACCTTTATAAGATGGCTATGGACTTGCAATAAATGAGTTTCTGCTTGACTAGACCCCCTGTTGCATCTGATTGTCCTTGGAAGGAGGACTGGGAGCCAGTGGACAGCACACTCACCTTTCCCCAATCTCCCTTGTGCAAGACCCACAGGACCAGCCTGCAGGACATAGCTGTAACTCCTAGGGACCCCCATATCTTCCAATGTGGGACTTGAAGAGGTCATGGAGTGTTGAAGAATTCGATCAGGGCCAAGCGGTCTAAGAGGTGAGTGAGACCCTAAAAGATGGGTAACACAGCTACTAAGTCTGAACACCCGGCACTTAAAGTGCTGAGATATATGCTTAAGAGTAGAGGGTTCTCTGTTCTTTAAAAAAAATGGGCAACCTCCCCTCACTCTGTAAGGACCCTCAAATACATGTCTTAAAATCTATCCTAGAGACTTGAGGCCTCAAGATTAAGACTGATGGCCTAGAGGAATTTTAGAATGAGGTTATGGTTTTAGCACCTTGAATGTCCACAGAGTGTATGTGGGAACCGGACATATGGATAAGGGTGCTTTTCCTTGCTAGTATTTTTCATAATTAAGCTAAGCTGCCAGATTTAATTAAAGAGGTATTGTTTTAAATAAGGTTTTCCTAAATGTTAATCCATTTGATAAAGGATTCAAGGGTAATTTTAAGATAGTTGCTGGTGAGTTTCCGGTAAAATGTTGTTCATGTGCTTGTATGTTTATATGTTCTGTGTTTACATGTTGTGTGTCCTGTGTTTCAACAAAAAAAATCTGTGGCCACTTCAATTTTTTTCATTTCTGTTGCACAGTAATATAATTTTGACATGTCATTTTTAAGTACATTTATATATACTTAAATATAAAAACAAATAATTTTAATCTGTTTTCAAACAGCCGTTATGTAATTAATCTCCTCCCTGGGCTGCTAGATGCTCACATTTGACTGGACAAAAACTCCATCACGCCCTTAATGATTCAAACCCAAATTCTCCTCATGGAGAGAAAACACTCAGTCTTCTTATAACACCTTAGGGGACATCAAATACTACCCAGGTTTTTATCTCAAGGTAATGCTGAAACAAATAAAATGGCCTTTGCCCATATTTTATGCACCAGTTTGGAAAGGGCCCAAAGTCTGCATAACCTCACTCATGTAAATTGGAGGGGGCTTCCCAAGAAATTCCCTCAAATTCCTATCAAAGACCTAAAAAAAATTGTGTGCCTACACGTCTTGCCAGCCATTCTCACAGATGCCACCATTACAACAATCAGGGGTAAATCCTCATGGACTGAGAACCAATTCTCTATGACAGACTGATAACACACATTATTCTCCATTTGTTTTTTTATCTATTGACACATTCTCCCAGGCCTGTTGGGCTCCAGCCCACACAGGACAAAGATCTCATTTTTTACTAAGACTAACAAAAAAATAAAAACTAATAATGGGCCATGCTTTATAAACAAAAGCCTACAGGACTTGACATTATGGGGGATTCAACACACTACAGGAATTCCTTACAACCCCCAGGGCCAAGCTATTGTAGAACACCATCATCAAAATATTAAGGCCCAATTACAAAAACAGAAAGGGGGAATAAGCCTCCACCAATAATTAAATAACATTCTCAATTTTCAAAAAAATCAAAATAGAGTCCCACTTCCAAAAACATTGGGGTCAACATGAACAGAGACCTGCAATACAGGTAAGATGGAAAGACCCCTATCATTGGACAATGGAGGGTCCCAGACCCATCATTAACAATGGGTAGATTCAGTGTATCTACCCTATAGGCAACTCAATCCCCATATGAGTCCCTGCTAGAAATTGGGACGATGACCTCTGACCAACCAGAGTCAGACACCGCCAAAGACTAATAAGGACAAAAAAAAAAAGAATGGTGGCTATGCAACAGGCTCAACAGGCTCTTGACTAATACTCATAAAAGGGGGAAGAAGAGAAAAAAGAAAAACAGACTTCACCAAATACATGGGCAACATCGCCCTTGAGATGGGTTTTATTATTTCCCCATAGGCCATGGCGAACACGGAAGGACCATCACAATGATCCTCATTAGAGGGGCCATCGTCATGGGGCTTACCTTGATCCTGTTCCTGACTACTTTTGACCTAATCCATCAGCTTGGAGGGATCAACTCAACCCTTTGAGAGAGACTAAAGTCATCTTGGTGGTGTTTCTCACCTGGAAATACTTACTGCTATGCTCATGGATCATTAGAGAAGGTTTAAAGGTTACGGACTTGTGATGCTGTTAGACCTAAAGGGCCGAAGCCCAAAGGCCACCAGGAAGTGGACCTCCACAGAATACTCATGGACACAGTTTCGATGCAAAAGCAAGAGGATTTTATTCCAGCATGCTAGGGTCGCCCCATACACAAGAGGGAGAGACGACCCTGAGCTCAAGAAGCATACACTTTTTATATCCTCCTCGCAGGAAGGTTACATCATGTATTAGTTACAATAATAGTACAAAGGCATAGCTGTACATACTAGACCTTGAGAGGGGAATTGGGGAGGGGGTGAGTGGGCTCAAGCGATAATCTGCATGTACTGAAAACATCTCTCCGAGACCTTGAAAGGGGGAAGATTCCTGGAACCAACTTTGTCTGATATCTGAATCTGGATGGTTTGGCATCTGGCCCTCTCACAGGGACCGTGAGAAGGAAGATGTTTTTCAATCTCTAGCCACCTGTTTTTTTCAGAACTCTGAAAACTGCTGACCACCAAGCTCAAGGACATAAACATTTCTGTCTTTGGGTCTGTTTAAAAATTTCTTTTCTTACACAATGCTCTTGGCTACTGCTACTGGTAGAACTTATAGGGGGGAATTGCTTTAGACCTATGTAATTAATCTCCCAATGTGTTGGGACTTAGTCTATGGCCTGTATTGTTTGGCTTGCTTTGCTATGGATTATATATACCATAAGAAGATAATACAAAACAATCATACTGTACAATAAAAGATGATTATGCTTACACAGATCCTAGAGGACACACCCACTAGAGTCCCTCAGGACCCTTGGATACAATTGGCCCTCCAAGAGGTTGTTCAGGCTCCTCGACAGATATGACTACTCTAAGGCTGTAGCCACTTTCATGAGGTGCTCCCCTGGAGTTTGCTTGAGGAACAACTCTCATTACAAAACAAAGGGGGGGGGGACACGTGGGGACCTCAGTCTAGGTGACCTCAATAATCTGGCAAGGTTAGAGAAAGATGTTTTGTTGGAGGAAGTCAGGACCAGACTGCTCAGGATGTTTTGAATAGCTCAGGATGCTTTGATGGAGGAAGTCAGGAGGGAGTAGCTCAGGATGTTTTAAAGAAATTTTGCTACATACAGCCTGCATGCTGGCTTGACCTTTAAGATGATAGGTTGCCTGTTTCCCCGCCCTGGAATTCCCCTTGGGGAGTCTACCTTTATAAGATGGTTATGGACTTGCAATAAATGAGTTTCTGCTTGACTATACTCCCTGTCGCTTCTGATTGTCCTTGGGAAGGAGGGCTGGGAGCGGGCAGACAGCACAGTCACCTTTCCCCAATCCCCCTTGTGAAGGACCGGTGGGACCGGCCTGTAGAATGGAGCTATGATCCCTGGACACTGCAAGCAAGAGGACGGAAGGAAGAATCTCCAACAGAACAAGCAGAATATCACGGGACACACATATACACTCTTGGGCTCAGCAAACTTCAGTATGAACCACAGAATGTAGATGGTTAGTTTCCTGCCTTCCCAAGACAATCACTACCAGAACATTTAACTTTACTTAAATGAAAACACAGATTGTAAAGGAAGGATATTTAATGGATAGCCAAGGCCACAGGGGGGAGGACCTCGCCACTGCTCTGGAAGCTTTGTGTATTCAACAAAATGGAAAGGTACTCTGCCCTGGACGTGGGTCATTGTTGGATAGATTTTTTTTTTCAAGATAAGGCAATAAACTTATCTGAAAATTTAAGCAAGGTCTAATTTTGAAAGGAAGTAGAGACATAAATCAACTAATTAAAGGGTGTAGCTACAAAGTTCATCTGTGAGAAGAATGATGGAACTGGAATTTCTTCACAAAATGCTACAAAAATACAATCTTTTGGCTGTAAGTTTAAAGTATATATATATATATATTAGGTAGTTACAGATGCACATATTATATTATCCACAGTAATTATATACACATGTATATAATTTATCAAGTTTTTATTATTCATATTTATCATTCGTATGTATATAAAGAGAGAAGGAGTCAGAGAGAGAGAGAATAAGTGGGGTAAATATCTTCATATGTAACAGACACAGTAGTTAGCAAGATTAAAGTAAAATAACTCAATGAATTAAACAAATCATAAACAATGAGGACAAAAAGGAAACATGAAAACTCGTAGAAATAAACAGAAACGCTAAGATTGGAATGACCCTCACAGCAAAGTGTATGTGAGCACATATTTCAAGCTCTGGGGAAAAATTGATTGAAGTATTAATAACCCAACTTGTATAATAGAAAAATGAAACATTATTGTAATTAAGAACCACTTTTAGATTCACAGTGCATAGTACTTAAAAAGTATTGTGACTTATGGCAAGAGTAAATACTCTTCAGCTTTTTGCAATGAAAACACTGAGTAATAATATAAAGGGTATCTAAACATGCAATGATGAAAGGAATATTTTTTTTCTACCTAAATGCATAAGTGGTATCTCAATAGTGTAAACATGTGCATATGTGTAACTGAACATATGTATATGTAAGATGGATGTAGAAATAAAAATTTTTAGATAACACTTTTCATATATATCAGCAATGCAATATGTGATATTACATTGAAGTTGCAAAGATTTTTAGCATAAATTTTACCTAAAATACTGAAGAATTATTCCTAAAATAAGAAATTTTAACACACTACAGCTAATAAACATACTTTAGATGTTTAATTTCTCTTGACAGCAAATTGGAACACTTAAGATTTTTTGGAAGCTAATTGCACTCTCATTTAGTTAATGAAGATTTTCAGTAGCAATATTATGATTCCTGTTTACTTGCAAAAGGACAGCTTGATGCTTAGGAAGTTTTGAATTGTGGTGTGCAAGACATTTGGGTGCTATCACAGTTATTCTTTCTGTTGCTGCAAGACAACACTCAGACTCAACTTGAGGGAAATGAGAAACTTATTTGACTTATGTTTCTAGAGAGAAGATGTAGTCTGTTATGGGGAAAGGGCTTAACAGGCAGAAAAATCTGGAGGAGTTTCAGATCACTGCAGACATCATGATGGGGGAGAGAGCAAGCAGCAGACTACAAGGGCAGATTACTAGCAGATTTAGATGGGGTTATCCATCCTTAAGCCACTCTTCCCCCCCACCCCCCAGCATGGCATGCTTTCCTCCAGCAAGGTTTTTACCTTCTGAAGGTGTCGCATGCTTCCTATTAATATCAGTTAAATAAGCAAACATGAGCTTGTGGGGGACAAATCACATTCAACCCATGAAGATTACTTTAGGATTTATGGTATTTTTAGTCTTTTTAATTATTAGCCCAAATTTACAGTGGAAATTATTTCTTAAATAATTCAATTTCTTTATTGAGAATGCATTCAAAATCCTTTGGAAAAGTGAAGGTTGGTTTGAACAATGTCTCTGGAAATGATTGTTAAATTATTTTCTGCCCCTGAATGGACGATGAAGAAGATAGCATTTCTGTAAAGCATTTTTGATATTTCTAGAAGTGTTTTGAAGATTTTTAATCATTGTCCTTAAGTATCTGAGTTTTTCACAACTTCATTGTACTGATATTAAAAGCTTATAGAAATAAAATTAATTTCTCCCTTTTACAATATGGGCCCAACTGAGTGACAAAAGTATCAATTTAAATACTGTGAGTCTAATTATTACAAAAGGATGAGGACTTTCAACTATTCCCAGAACTGTAGGAAATAAATTAGACGCACATTCCCACAATCTCCTTAATACACCTGAATGCCTGAATATCCTGCCCTATGGAAAGAAACAAACATTATGGAAGTAAAGTGTAGCACCACTTCTCTATGTTGAACAAAGTTGGAACTGAAGAGGTTCCTTCTACCACTAAGATTAAGGACACAGAAAGTTAAGTCCATCACGTGACTCAATGAAACAAGAGTTGGTAACTCACATACACATGTACAACCACTTGCAAATAAAAGATGTGGAGAGTAAAACTACATCAAGTGAACATGAGCAAACTTATTTTTTCTGGTCACTTTCACTTAATGAAAAGTATAATATATTTGAATAAAGTTTTTAGTTTACTAAGATTATGAGTCATCTAGATGTGATGAAAAATATATCCAAGATCAGGTGCCTTTTCACATGTGTGGCCCAACTGGGTTGCCTTTGATAGCATGTTCCTGAATACTTACTGGAGCATGATTCATATATTATTAAGGCTAGTGTCATTCCTTCCTCCCACTGAAACATCAGCTTTACATATCAGTCGATATGTATATGGATGAATGCATTATTAAAAGGTGCTACATATACAGAATAAAATATTATTAAGTAAAAAATGAAAGGCTGAAATTTGTTGGTAAATTGATGAAACTGGGAAATATTATTGTGAGCTAGGTATTTCAGCAAATGCAGCATGCTATTTCCTATATGAGGATGTTATCATTGAAATTCTTATTTCCTAATTTAGAATTCATGAAGCAGTTAGAAAATGTGGACTATTATTAAGTCTCTTATATTATTAATATGCTAGATCCATTTTTGTATTTTTAAAAAAGTGAAAATAGAGAGACAATTTATAGGAGTCTACAGAGAGAAGTAGATAGGGCAAAACAATATGTCTTACAATGTTCTACCCAAATCATTTATTTAAAAGAAATAGAAATTCCTGTGCTTGAGAAGTCTACAGAGAGAAGTAGATAGGGCAAAACAATATGTCTTACAATGTTCTACCCAAATCATTTATTTAAAAGAAATAGAAATTCCTGTGCTTGAGAAACAGCTTAGGAATTAAGACGCTGCTAGCAAACAGAAAGACCCGAATCCAGATTATAGATCCCATATAAAGAAAAACATAAGACAGAAATGGCAATGGACTGCTTCTAGTTCTGGAAAGCTGAGTTTGGGAAACCCCAGAAGGATGCAAAAAAAAAAAAAAAAAGTGATAGAAGCAATTCTGGATGATTCCTGAAGCCACCGCTGGGCCCCCACAGAAATACACAGTGCCATCTGTAACACAGCCTATACACAACTTTACACACACACACATGCTTGTTCACACACACACACAACTTGCACACAAATAAAATTTAAAGGTAAATATTTTAAATACAGAATATTTAATTTTATATTTTTAAAAACTTTCTTTTTAGGGGCTGGAGAGGTGGTTCAGGGGTTAATCCTAGACTCCACATATAGATGCCGAGAGGAAGCAGGGGGGGGGGATGGCCTGTGTTTCTGGTCCTGGTAGGGAAGAGCCTGTGAATCCTGGGGCAGAGTAAACAATGAGGAGGTGGAGGTGGTCCATGGTGGTTCCCGAGTTCTTACTTCATTCAGAAATCTTTTGTATTTCATTTAATGTCATTTTTTCAAGCAGTACATATCTAGGGCATGATCAAAACATGATGTGTGGACAGACCAACGTCGCAGTGAGTACAGTACCATATGAACATGATGGACTGAATTTAAAACCACAGAGTCAATGTCCTCTATGATGTGAGAGCAGTTTGCAATCCTTATGTCCTAAAGCAAGACTGGAAACAGAGCAGGATAATCTTGAATGTTCTAAGGCCAGCAAACTCTGACATGGACAACTGAGAAACACAAAGAGATTCTGCATAAAACAAGTTGGAAGGAAAGGACTAACCTCTAAGTTTGTCCTGTGACTTCCACATGCATACCACATTGTGTGTGCATCAACACTCACGTGTTTGAACACACATATTATACTTACACAGTTATGCAAAGACAACTTTTACTCTGCAACTCACACATTTCATTTTCTGTTATTCAACTTTGTAGCAAAACTAAACATAGAAATATAATAGACACCCTTCTTAAACCTACTTAGCTGCACAGAAGAAAAAAAAAAACTTAAAAAAAATCTTCTAACGTGACTGCCCAGAAATGGCTTTTTGAGAACAATAGTACAGTAAATTACAGGTAATTGAAGGCATAATCTTTTTTAATTGTACATAAGTGTTTTTCTAAGATATTATTTAATTATATCATTAAAGTATCCACACTCTCTAGCAAACATAATTTAGTACTATACAGTTGGTTCAGGGATAAAGACTCTACCTCCTGAGCAGAAGAACCTAGCTTGGATCTCACCTTAAAACCCAGTTGGAAATGGTGATATGCATTGCTGGCCCTGAATAGTAGAGCCTGAGAAACCCTAGAACAAAGCAGCAAAACAGTAGAGCAATGCAAGATGATTCCCAAAGTCCCCTTGAATCTTTATATTCACACACAGTGTCCTCTTATAAATACAAACACACAGAAACACACAGACACGCAGACACGCACGCACGCACACACACACACACACACACACACACACACTTACACACAAAAAAAAGAAAATACAATTCAAAATCCTGAACAATGTAACAGAAAAAAACATGTTTCCTTTTTATTTATAGAGCAACTTTAGTAGAATTAACAAGATATCAGTTGTCTTTGGGAAAAAAAATAAACCAAAGTTATAACTCTCAGTAATCTATATTTGGGCACTGTGGTTGTCACTGGTGACAATTTATTTGCACCTAACTACTGAACTCAGTGACAAATTAAGTTCTAGGAGTTGACTGAAATGAGAGCTGTTCTTGCAGGATCTGCATAATGACTGACATACCAAAATACCCCAATGGACTACCTAATTACTCAAGAGAGGTAAGAATATACAGTGGAAACCTTGGCAACTAAAACTGGATGAAAGGAGGAAAATGTACCTATCAGTGGGGTCACCTGAGAGAGGCAAGTTGGTATGCCACAGAAACCTAAACCCCCATAGGAGTAGAAGAACCAGAGGGAACCCTGAGGTCCATAGAAACAGACAGATAGGGAGGTAGGAGGGAGTGGGATGGATTGATGAAAGGAAGGGAGGGAAATAGAGGGGAGGGGGGATAAAGGGAAGCAGGGATAAATATTCAATATGCTTGCAAAATTAGAAAAATAAAAATAAATTTTAAAAAGTTAAGCTTTTGATTATACAAGAGCGCACTTATTAAATGTATTGAGTATGTTTTTTAAAGAATGCTTTTATGAAAGTCCTTATTGTTCATTGCACAGCTTGTACTTAATGGATCACTATGCAAATTCTCATGTGCATGATATAATACATTGACACAACTATTATTCTCAGAACAATAACTATGTGTAATGATTTATCACTGATTTAAAATTTCATTTTTTAATTATCTACCTTTTTTCTAATTCACTGTATATTTGTTTATGTTTTTACAGTATGTACATTTGCACAAATAAACACAAAAATTCATATACATGCATATATAACATGTAGTTAAGATATCTAAATGAGTATATTTACCTACATATATAAATTGTTAGTTATTTCATTAGAGAGCTGAACTAATTTTTGTTTTTATATATTTAAATTAATATTAAGAACTATTTATTAATTTCATCAAAACATCCTGGCTTTTTATTTTACAAAATTCAGAATTTTTACAAAATCTTCATATATAAATTTATGACATTTTTCATTATTAAGTCTGATCAATAGTATATAGGGTCCATTCTATCATCTAATTTACTTCTTCTTTTATTTCTGTTATTGCTTTGGAATTTCCAGTTCCAATACAAAGAATATTATGTTAAATTTATTCTTGAGTAATAATTTTTGTATGATATCTATTGATATTGCTTTATTTCCTTTTTTCTTTCTGGTTGTGAATATCAAGAAAATTATTTTTCCCCTTATTGATATGTTGTCCTGAAATCTTTTTAAAATCATTTGCAAATTTGCTTCATGTAGGTATTAATTAAATATATTTTTACCAGAGACACTAATAGTGATTGTTGAGGAGAAGTTAAACCAAATATTGTTATATTGTTTTCTTATTGGACAAGAAATTAAAGCTAATACAAGTTTTATTTAAATAATTAAAAGTCAAATTAAAACGGAAACAGAATTAATACAAATTAATTAAATTAATTAATTAAACAAATTAATATGGAAACAGAACTTATTCTTCCATTCTTTTTTTTTACTTCCACTCATACAAACTTAAAAGGTACACCAGTCCCCTCCCTCCCTCCACTTCCCTTTTCCCCTATTCCCCTATCACCTACCCTCCCTCCCCATCTCCCAGCGCCTCCTCCTCCCATCCCCACAGCATCCTTTAATGTGCATGCCAAACTCTCCTCTGGGTCCTCCTCTCTGATGAGGTACAAGGACCCAGTGGCATTTCCAAGAGCCCTTTCCTGTGTTCCCGTTAAGAATAGGAACACTACTGTGGCTGCCAATCCCTTGCCTCCAAGGATTCTAGTGCCTGTAGAATATGCTACACATTGTGGGGTCAATAGTGTGTTGGACAATGCGCAGGGCATGCAAAGTCCAATTATAATTGCATTGGCCCTATGTTGTGTGGAGTATCTTGCATATCATTACTCCTCCCATCTTTGTGCTCTTAGAGTCTTACCACCCCCTCTTCCACAAATTTCCCTGAGCTTCAGGATGGGGAGAGATTAGGCTGGCCTAGTTACAGGTGGTTGATATAGAGTCTCTGATAGTCTGAATTATGGTTTGTTGATTTTTTTTTAATTTTGCTGCTACTGCAATGCCCTTCACTGCATCCTGATGGGTATTGGATGTCACCCCCTGGCCAGAGATAAAGACCTGTTAAACTAGAGTCTTGTTATAAGAGTACATTCAAAGGTAGATGTAATAAAAGTAGGAAACTGTGATGAGGGAGAGGTCAATCACCCATTTGCAAAATAATTACTTTCTATCTGCCAGACTATATGCCCTCCGCTTCTGGTAAGATCATATCCCATCAGTTGCAAATGATCAGGAAGGAAAGTCTGTGAACTTAATGAGATGTCTCATTACTTACTTGCACTCCTTGATGGTGGCCTATTTGTCTCTGCTGTAACATCGTCCCCTCTCTCCTTGTTTCTGGTGTGTCCCTCCTTCCCCATCCCTCCTGTTCATAATCTTTGCAATTACTGTAGGTATTACAGAGATTTATCCTTGAGTGTCTCTAAGTGGGTTTGGTACTAGTATCCACCTATTAGGGAGTACATACGGCACTTAATTTTCTGTGTCTGGATACTTCACTCAATATAATTGTTTCTATTTCCATCCATTTCCTGGCAAATTCCATTAATTCATCATTTTTGATGGCTGGGTAGTGTTCCATTGTATAAATATACCACAGTTTCCTTATCCACTCGTCAACTGTTGGACATTTAGGTTGATTCCATGACTTTGCTATTGTAAATAGTGCTGCTATGAACATGGTTGTCCTTGTGTTATTGAGGTGAATTTTTCCTCTACGGGGGGTTATTCCCAAAAGTGGAATAGCAGGGTCATATGGCATTTCAATCTTTAATTTCTTTAAGAATCTCCAGACAGCTCGACAGAGTGGCTGTATGAGCCTGCATTCCCACCAGCAATGTAAGAGGATTCTTCTCTCTCCACATCCTCTCCAGCATTTGGTACATTTGTATTGTGGATTTTTGCCATCCTGACTGAGGTGAGATGATATCTCAGGGATGTTTTGATTTGCATTTCCCTGATGGCTAAGGATGTGGAGCAAATTTTTTTAAGATATTTGTTAGACATTTAAATTTCATCCCCGGCAAATTTTCTTTTAAGTTCCAAGGCCCATTTTCTAATTGGGCCATTTGTTTCCTTGGTGTTTAGTTTTGTAAGTTCTTTGTGCACGCACTCAGGATAATAGAGCTCTATAAGATATGTGGTTAGTGAAGATTTTCACCCATTCTGTGGGTTGCGTTTGTGCTCGGGTTGCAATCACTTTATCTGAACAGAAGCTCTTTAATTTACTAAGATCCCATCTGTTGAGAGTTGGTTGCAGTGATTGTGCTATTGGATGTCCGTTTAGGAACTGTTGCCCTAGCCCAATCAGCTAGAGGGAGTTTCCCTACCCTTTCCTTTCAACTAAGGTTGTTTTTTTTTTTTTTAATCTGTTTTATTATTTATTCAATTGTGCATGTGTGTGTGTGTGTATGTGTGTATGTGTGTGTGTGTGTGTGTAGATGTGTATAGAACCACGGGCGATTTCAGGAACCACCACTGACCGACTCCACTTTCTCCTTATTTACTCTGTTCCTTGATTCACAGGCTCTGCCCTACCAGGACCAGAAATGCAGGCTGCCCCCACTTCTGCCCAGCGTCTATATGTGGGGTCTAGGATCTGAAATCAGGACCTTCTGCCTGCAAGGCAGAGGCTTAAACCCTGAGCCACCTCTTCAGCCCCTCTACTAAGGTTTTTAACAGTCTCTGGCCTTATATCAAGGACCTTAATCCATTTGGAAGTAAGTCTTCTACATGGTGACAAGTACGGGTCCAGTTTTAATCTTCTGCATGTGGAGATCCAGTTTTGCCAGCACCATTTGTTGAAGATACTATTTTTTTTCCGTTGGATTTTTTGGGCCCCTTTGTCAAAGATTAAATGGCTGTAGTTGTGTGGGCTTCAACGCTTATCCATTGATCCATGTGTCTATTTTGGAGCCACTATCAGGCTGTTTTTATAACTATGGATTTGTAGTAAGGTTTGGTATAGTGATACTTCCAGCAGTATTTTTGTTACTGAGGATTATTTTTGCTACCCTGGGTCTTTTGTGCCTCCATATGAATTTTGAGATTGTTTGGTCAACTTCTTTGAAGAATTGCTTTGGGATTTTAATTGGTATAGCATTGAATTTGTATATTGCCTTTGGTAGGATGGTCATTTTTACGATGTTGATTCTGCCAATCCAGGAACATGGGAGGTCTTTCCACCTTCTGGTGTCTCCTGCAATTTCGTTCTTTAGGGTTTTAAAGTTTTCATTATAAAGGTCTCTTACTTCCTTGGTTAGGTTTATACCAAGGTATTTCATTTTTTTAGGGGCTATAGTAAATTGGGATTGTTTCTCTCAGGGCTTTTTCACTTCTTTCATTCTGGGCATATAGGAAGGCCACTGATTTTCATACATTTATTTTGTATACTGTCACTCTGCTCAACTTCTGTATTAGTTCCAGGAGCTTATTGGTGGAGTTTTTGGGATCACTCAGGCATAAGATCATGTCATCTGCAAATAGGGATAGCTTGACTTCTTCCTTGGCGATTTGAATCCCTCTTATGTCCCTTTCTTGTCTTATGGCTTCAGCTAAGACTTCAAGTACAATATTGAAGAGAAGTGGTGAGAGTGGAGAGCCTTGTCTAGTTCCTGATTGAAGCGGGAGTGCTTCAAGTTTTTCCCCATTGAGTATAATCCTTGCTGGTGGCTTGTTGTATACAGCTTTTATTATATTGATAAAGGTTCCTTGCATTCCAACTGACTAGCGTTTTGATCAAAAAAGGCTGTTGGATCTTGTCAAAAGATTTTTCAGCATTTATCGAGATTATCATGTGGTCTTGAACTTTGGACTGGCTTATATATGGTGAATTACATTAATTGATTTGCACGTGTTGAACCTCCTTGTGTGCTGGGGATAAAGCCTACTCAATCCCTGTGAATGATCTTTTTGATATGTTTTTTAATCCGATTTGCTAAGACTTTTTTGAGAATCTTTGCATCTGTGTTCATCAAAGAGATTGGCCTAGAGTTTTCTTTTCTTTTTTTTTTTTAATTATTATTATTTATTCAACTGTGTGCATGTGCATGTGTTCGCGCGCGCGCGCGTGTGTGTGTGTGTGTGTGTGTGTGTGTGTGTGTGTGTAGAACCACGGACGAATTCGCGAACCACCATGGACGCCTCCACCTCCTTCTGCCCCGGGATTCACAGGCTCCGCCCTACCAGGACCAGAAGCGCAGGTCGCCCCCGCTTCCGCCTGGCGTCTATACGTGGGATCTGGGATCTGAACTCAGGACCTTCCACCTGTAAGGCGGAGGCTTAACCCCTGAGCCACCTCTCCACCCCTAGAGTTTTCTTTTTTAAGTGAGTCTTTATCAGGTTTTGGAATTAAGACAATATTAGCTTCATAGAAGGAATTTGGTAGTGTTACTTCCTTTGCTATTTGATGGAACAGTTTAAGGAGTATTGGTGTTATTAGCTCCTTATATGTCTGGTAGAACTCTGTGCTGAATCCATCTGATACAGGACATTTTTTGGTGGGAAGATTCGAGATTACTTCCTCAGTTTCCGCATGTTACAGGACTATTTAAATCATTCACAACTTCCTGATTAAATTTAGGTAAGTTGTGTTTACTTAGGAATTCATCCATCTCTTTTGTGTTGTCAAATTTCACAGTTTATAAGTTTTTGAAATATGATTTTATAACTGTCTGGATTTCTTGGGTATCAGTACTGATAACTCCATTTTCATATGTAATTTTGATAATTTGGGCTTTCTCTCTCTTGCTTTTGGTTAATTTAGTTAGGGGTGTATCAAGCTTTTTCACTGGTTGATTTTCTGTATCATTTTCCAAATCTCGATTTTGGATTTTTCTCCCATTATTTTGCTAATCTCCTCCCTTTTATTGCTTTTGGGATCAGGTTGCTCTAGTTTCTCTAAAGCTTTAAGCTGCATTGTTAAGTTATTTATTTCTGATGTTTCCATTTTTTTGATGTAGGCATTAAGAGCTATGAACTTACCTCTTAGGAGAGTTTTCATTGTGTCCCAGAGATTTTGATAAGTTGTATTTTCATTATCATTCATTTTCAGGAAATCTTGAATTTCCTTTTAATTTCTTTCTGAATCCAGTTCTCATTCAGCATCATAGTGTTATATTTCCAGGAGTCAGTGTATTTTCTGTTGCTTGTTGTGTTGTGGATGTCCAGCTTTAGGCCCTGGTGGTCTGATAGGGTACAGGCTAGAATTTCAATTTTCTTGTATATGTGGAGATTCGTTTTGTGGTACAATATGTGATCTATTTTGGAGAAAGTTTTGTGTGCTGTTGAGAAAAATGTGTATTCTTTGGTGTGTGGATGAAAAGTTTGATAGAGATCTGTAAGGTCCATTTCTTTAAGGGTTTGATTAAGTCCAAAGTGTCTCTGTTAAGCTTTTGACCTGTTGATCTATCCCATGTTGAGAGGGTGGTGTTGAAATCCCCAAGAATTATCATTTTGGGGTTGATTTCTCACTTTAGACGTTGTAGGGTTTACTTAATGAATGTGGAGGGGCCTGTATTAGGTGCATATATGTTCAGTATTGTGAAGTCTTCCTGGTTAATTGTACCTGTGACTAAAATGTAGTATCCATCTGTGTCTCTCATAATTTTTTTTGATTTGAAGTCCATTTTGTCTGACAGCATAATGGGTGCCCCTGCCTGTTTCCTGGTTCCATTAGCTTGCAGTATTTTGGACCAGTCTTTCATTTTTAGGATATGCCAATCTTTTGTGGTGAAATGAGTTTCCTGAAGGCACCAGATTGATGGGTTGTGGTTTTTAATCCAAGTTTGTAATCTGTAGTCTCTTGATCGGTGAGTTAATACCATTGACATTTAATGTTATAATTGAGAAATTATTTTTAATTCTGGACATTTTTTATGTTTAGTGAATTTTGTAGGTGTATTGTTTGACATTTATGTTTTGGTGGTATTATACTTCCCTTCTGTCCTCCAGGATCCGCTTGTTTTTTTCTTCAAGTTTGAGTATCATTTCTAGCATTTTTTGAAGGCCTGATTTGGTAGATATGTATCCCTTCAAGTTGTCTTTGTGCTGGAAAGTTTTTCTTTCTCCCTCTATCATGACAGACAGTTTTGCAAGGTATATCAGTCTGGGTTGGCATTTTTGCTCATTTAATACTTGAAGTACATCTCTCCAAGTTCTTCTTGCTTTTACTATTTCCATCGAGAAGTCATTTGTTTTTTTTAATAGGTTTATCTTTAAAAGTGACTTGCTTTTTTTCTCTTGAAACTCTCAGTACCTTTTTTTTTGTTTTGATTATGGAGTGTTTTGACTATTATTTGCCATGGCGAGTTTCTATTTTGATCATATCTGTTTGGAGTGTGAAATGCCTCTTGTATTTGGATGGGCTTCTCATTCTTTAGTTGAGGGAAGTTTTCATTTTTGATAATTTGAAAAATTTCCTCAGGTGTGGTATTTTAGGGTTCTTGCTCTCATATTCCATGAATGTGCATGTTAGGGTTCTTCAGGGTGTCCCATATCTCTTGAATATTCCTCTCAAGTATCTTTTTGGCTTTAACAATCTCTTCCATTGAGCTGGTTAATTCTCCTACTTTGTCTTCAAGATCTGAAATTCTATTTTCTGCTTCATTAGTTCTGCTGATGAGACTCTGTGTTGAGTTTTGGGTTGAAGATAACTTGTATTTTAGTTCAATTTTAAAATCTGCCTGAGACTGTTTTAACTGCTCTATGCCTATTTTTGTTTCTTGAACTGTTTTTCTCAACTCCTCCAAGTGCCAGTTGTGTTCCTGTTCAAAGTTGTTGATGCAGTTGTTTAACTGCTCTCGGATATCCTCTTTCATAGTATTAATCATGGTAATGATCACACTTTGAAAGTCATTATCTTGGGTCTGGATTTCTTGGCTATTTTCTGTGAATTTGTTCTGGTTAGAATCCATCATTATGGGGTTAATTCTTTCCATGGGATATTGGTCTTCTTGGGTTTTGTTTCTCATGGATCTGCACTTTGACTTGGGCATTGTTATTTTGTCTTTTAGGACCTTTCAATTCTGTGTGTTTTTGACTAAACTGATTTAGTTAGTATTACTACACTTGGGCAGTTTTTCTCATGCTTGCCTTGGAGTTGGGTATGTTTGTCTTTTGTTATTATTTCCTAGATAAGGCTATTAGCCTGTTAGTACATCACTTAAGTTAGGTTAAGTAGACAGGGGGTGAATATTAGTATGGCAGTGCACTTTTACGATTTAGTATCTTCGTGATATATGAGGGTGAGTGGTGTGATCTCTGGAATTGTATATGTTTTTGGGGTGGCTGTATGGAAAGTTAATCTTGGTGATATGTGAGGGTGAGTGATGTAATCTCTGGAATCGTATATGTTTTTGGGTGGTTGCATGGAAAGTTAATCTACAGTGATTAATACTAGAAAGGAACAGTAAGGTGAAAAAATGGAGGTTTACTTATCTTTGAGTTGGATGTGAAGAATCTCTCCCATGTGACAGGATGATTGTAGAGGTCTTCAGATATATATGGCTTTTGACCCTTAGAACTTTGGTTGAGTTACCTTTGGACTCTATTGAATTCTGAGTAGCAGTGTGTCTTCTGCGGACCATGTGGGTGGGTCCCCAGTGTGCTGGAGAGGCAGAGGGGCTGATGTTCATGGCAGAACTCTTCACCTGGGACTTGGCTTAGTGGTCCACCCAAGATCCAGGGATGGAGGAATGTGAGCAAGTCCTGTCTGGTCGGTCCGACAGGCGGGGTGGGAGGAAGAAAGGGGCTGGGGCCCGGGGCATGGCCCAGGCAAAACTAGAGACAGCTTGTGTGTTGCTCTGGCTGGCTGATGGGAAGCACTGGGACACGGGGCCACCTGGGGGGCTGGGCAAACTCACTTGGGATGGAGGACTGGGAGCACGGTCGGGCGGACAGGCGGGCGGGAGGAAGAAAGGGCTTCCATTCTTATTTATAAAATTAAAAAGATAATTAAATTTTGTCAATTATATTACTCTAAGGATTAAACTATTATGCAAATCTCGAAAATGTATAAGAAACACAATTTATAACAATGTATTATGTGCAAATATTTATGCATGAATAGCTGTACTATGAAATACAGTTTGGGGAGAAGTAAAAACTTCAAACTTAAACAAGACTCTTTGATTTCATTGTGATTTTCCAGAGATCACCTTCTTAAATAAATTATTGTATAATTTCTGATGGAAGTGTCTTGTGTGCTTTTGTATTTGCAATAAATATGTGAAAATATGAGGAAAACTGGATTTTTTTATTATAGAGTTAGAGCATACTAGACTATAGCAGCAGAAGTAGTAATATGCCTGATATTTTTTAAATCATTTTCTGTCTCATCTTCAAATTCGTGTGGCAAAATGAGCAAAACATGTTTGGCATCTGCGTGCTAGCAGAGAAACTCAGAGATATTCAGTTAGCAGCTTGGTTAATTATTTCATTATTTCAATTTATATAGAAAAGTATCATAAAATTTATAGTAAATTTTATTATATTTGTAGCTGAATACCATTGTAACAATGGGATAAATTATAATTTAACAAAAAATATCATGTTTAATTAATGTGCTTCACCACCGATATTGTTCCTTAATTTAGTTCACATAATTTCACAAGTATAAAATTTATGGATTAGGGACTTTCTGTATTTCCACATACAATCAACAGATTAAAATTAAGTCAATCTTATGTTTTTTAATCTTTGAAATGTTAAGAAAACAAACAAGACCGCAAAACCTTTATACAGTTAATAACAAATTATCAAATAGGTGATTTAAAAATCTATGGATAAACAATATCATGTTTGTTAGGTAGTTGGAGTTTTCTAAAGAGTCTTAGGTTCATATTCCTTTGCTGTAATAATATATGTAGCCCAGATAATTTAAGGTAACAAGTACTTTATTCATGCTCATAATTCTGGGTTACAGTTGACCATAACAGAAATCCTAATCACAGAAACTGGGGGAACTGGTCACACTACCTCCACAATAGGAGCAGAAAGGCAGACCAGTGTTGCTATATGTTCTAGCTTGCCAGCTGCCCAGAGCTCACAGACAACTCTCTCTAGCTTATCCTTGTGTCCAAGGAATGCACCCACTCACTGTGGTTGAGACTCTCCAGGATCAGTCATGCAATTAAGAGAATCTCCCTTAACTAGATAAACTCTCAGATCTGTAGCTTCAGGTTGATAGCTATAACTGTCACACTAATTGCTTAAGGCAATATTTCCTTTTTTCTTGATGCTTAACCTATTTTCTCATAAAGCTACAAAGAACTAGGAAACAACACAAAATAACCAAATGTGAAGTAAATCTAATTTACCCCTACATGCATCAACCACATAAGTGATCTAAATAAGGGACATGGTTGATATCCTCTAATTGCAATCATGGACAGCAGAGATTTGGGTGCTGCCATTGCTCTTTTCTTGCTATAAGAAAGTACTCTGAATCCAATCAGAAAGCTGTTTGCCTTTTTTGTTTCCTCATTCAACTCTTGTGCTTCTTTGATGTATTTATACTTTTTTTCAGTATTCTTTTTAGCTCAGGCTTAGTAGCTATGTAGTCTTTTAGCTTGTTTTTGTCATGGAATATTTTTCTTTCACCTTCTATTATGACTGACAGTTTTGGTGGATATAATAATCTGGGTTGGCATTTGCATTCATTGAGAACTTGTATCTCTCCAGGACCTTCTAGCATTTACCACCTGTATTGAGAAGTCAGTTGCTATTTTAATGGGTTTAACCTCTAAATGTGATTTGTTCCTTTTGTCTTGCAGCTCTGAAGATCTTGTCTTTAATGTGTATGTTTGGTGTGTGGCCTATCACATACCATGGGTTGTTTCTTTTTTTGGTCCTGAGTATTTGGTGTTCTGGTGAAGAGAAGGGAGAGGGGAGAAGGAGGGAAGCTGGGATGAATACTCTATATGCTAAAAGTATGTAAAAATATATGTAAAAGTAGAAAAGAAGAAAAAAGTAGAAAAGAAAAGTAGAAAAAGAAAATACTCTTACTTAACTGAGTTCATGGAGAAAGGATTTATTATTTGTCTCTTGCTTTAGAGGGGATGGCATTCATTTTGACACAGAACACAAAGAATTTATGACACCTGAAGCAGGAGCTCCATTACCTTTCTGCAGTCAGGAGAAAGCAGAGAGAACAAAGGAAAGAGGACAGCAGACAAGTTATCTAACTAGAAGTTTTTTCCCCATTTATATATATATATATACACACTTCTTCCAAAGGCTCTACCTCCTAAAGTTGCACAGACTTCCCAAGTGGCACTGTGCAGCAGGGAACCACGCTTGTGGGACAATTCAAGTTCAAAATATGATACTGGGACTCCAAAGAGCAAACTTAATGAAATGACCTGTGTTTAAATAGTGACCCAGGCTTGAAACAAAGAGGCATAGGGATAGAGGATATTTCCTGATACCAGTGTTGGACCTTCTCATTCAAGTGAACTTGTAATACACACATGTGTTCCTACCTACATGAGCAAGCATAGACATTTTCACATACCTATGAACATTAACAAAAATAAAAAATAAATATTAAGATACATTATTTTCAAAAATGTTTTACTTTTACATTCACACACACGTGCAAACATATATTTTCCTTTATGAAAATTATAAAATTTCCCCATGAGTAACTAGTGTACTTGAGTAAAACAATTTCTGAAATTTTGTTTTTGTTTCTTTGCTCTATTAAAATGTCAGAATAAAGCGTCTAGAAAGAGATCTTTAAAGAATAGAAAACAACTTTGATGGCTATTGAGGTTCATTTAAATATGTGCTTAATTTAATGCCTCAATTAAAGCAAACGCCCAACACAGAAATAAGGAGGCGACAGTTAAAGAAAAAAAAAGTCCAAGTACATTTTCCAAGTAGTATTCCAAAAGGATGTGGACCATTATTGATTCATTCTTCAAAGCTTTGTAATGAAAGTCTTTCTTGTAACTTAAAATGCATGCCTGAGGCATGGCTTGATAACACTACTCCTTTTCATAGCTAGATGTGAGCAGTCCTCAAGAAAACAAGAATAAAATCAATGAGTACATTTCAGCTAGACACCTTGACACCTTGTGCAACAGACTTTCCACACCTTGTCCAACAGACTTTCCATGTATTACATGTATGTTAAAATGAAGTTTTTTTAATGAGACCCCTTTACTATTTTAAACAATAATTCATGGATTTATTACACAAACAGCCCCAAAACACAACATCGATAAGAGGACAAATATTCCCAATCCCATTTTGAAAAGAACCACCTTCTCATCCCTTAGCCAGCATGCTGAGCTAAAAGTTAGGAAGCAATTTTGAGTGTTATGCTGATTGGGGTAATCTTCCTGATGTGCTGATCTCAACACCCTGGTATCCCCAGGGATGAATTTGGAAAGATGTAAATTGGTTTCCTAACACTACATTTTGCAATGTGTAAATTAATAACTTGACATTTCACAGCTGTTTTAAAGGCTGTGCCTTAAAGAATGAAATATCAATCACAAACATACATCTACCCTGAAATGTCAAATCCCACCCAAATGAATACCACTGCAAATTCACAGCAGGTCACATTGTGTTCTGGTGTCTTTCACCTGTGATGCATTTCCTTCATTTCCAGGTTAAGAACTCCCATGGTGAGGCTTAAACCTATATTCTACTGCATATAAAAGATGGGTGAGTTGCTTTAATAACAGAGCATAACAACCAAGTGCTAAGTCGATTTGAGAGTAGTGTGGCATCCTAAAATAAGTTAAACTAAGGGTCAAAATATTTGAGTTGAATCCCCAGTCTGCTCTCAACATTTGTTTTGATTTAGTCCTCTGTGATTGTCAGTCTTAACATATTTAAAATCTCACTTGCTTGTCTTATAGGGCTATTTTAATTTGCCATACTTTTCTCACTGCAGCTCAAAAAGCTAGCATCAATGTATAAATGTCAGTACTAATTTAGAATACAAGCTATGAGAATTGCAAGGGATATTAATGCTATGAAGATAATAATGTTTCCTTTATGTGCACACCAAGGTGAAGGTGTGAGCCCCGTTCCTGAAGTTAGCAGGGGAGAAGCTAACATTTTCTCTTTATCACAAATAATTAAAAAATTGAACCACAGGCACACATAAGCTCTCTGTGAGTAAATGCAGGTCAAGACAATTTAGCTATTTCTATGCCTAACTACATCCATTGTATCTTCATCAATTTTAAATACAGTTCAAATCTGAACTTCTAATATACTTTCATATTACTAAGCAGTGATCAACTTTTGTAGTTTTTTAAACTACATATGCTGTGATAGGATTCTAGATACGATTGATAATCTAAAGGATTTTAAATCAAATCATGGCTACAATTCAATGAGCTATATTTATTTTTAAGGCCAAATATTTTGCCCAAGATAGCTGTGTTTGCAATCTTAAAAATTTAATTTGTTTTTATGAACCTTCATAGACAAAGAGAATCACAGAGTAGCAAATGACATTTATATTGTCTGTGAGCTGTGACACCCATGTCCATGTTTTCAAAAAATACCATGTATGTTGGCCAGCTCATATGTCCAAGTACTGGAAATATTATGTCTCATTTTAAGGATAATAGTAACAACATAATTACCTTTCCAAAGATATCAAACTAAGGTCTTGGCTTCAATCCTTCACATTAATACAAAACCAGTTTGAAGATTTAATTATGTTTTGGTAATCTCTTGACACACAGTAGGATTTCATCTTCCTGTGAAGAAGAAATTATACAAAAGCCTGAAATACCATCGTTAAATGCAAACCAAGTTGGAGTCTGATAGCCTAAAAGCTATAATTTGAAATAAAGATTTCTTTATTTTCTGCAAAGACATAAGTACCACATATTTTGACTAGATGTTGAGAACAAAGACATGCATGCTCTATCTCTTATGCATGCATATTTCTTAAATAAACGTAAGGTTGGCATCTTTCAAGCCCTAACTAGAAGATGCAGTTCAGCAGACAGTGGTGAAATGACAATAAGAATAGACACTTTTATCACATTTACTCTGTCTAACTTCTAGTGACCCCTTCCTTCTCAAGAGCATTATTATTTATTCATGATCATTTTTGAACAATGCTGAAATAAATAGAACAAGCTAGAATAAATTTCCCTTATGTTTTCAATTTCAAATTTTAGTTTACATATTGTCTCAGAACTGTATTTGAAATGTGAATGCATTTCAGTGGTAAAGCATTTTTCTACCATTCTTTAGACCATTTCATTGATTTACTGTACTTAAAAGATGTATTTTTCTATTTTTTGTAATTCATAACATTAGAGGGCAGAAATAAGAAATCTTGACCTATAGATATTACAAAGTATGGGTTAAAGAAAATAAAGGGGGTGTAAAAAAGCTATGCAGAAATCATTATCTAGTAACTGAAGTAAAATAATGAATAAAAAGAATTTGTTAAGGAAGATACTGTGCATTACTGGATAGCACTAGCCCTAGAAGCAGTGGATTTTGAGAGAAAAATCTAGTGCAGATGTGAGATACCTTTACATTGTTAGTAAAGCTGGCCCCAGAGGATCCCAAAACAATATAGATTTTATTAACAGTCTTAAACTATAATTAGATGAAGACATCATAGCTTAAGACACTAAACACCTTTGTTGAAAGATTCAGGGAAATCAAGCTAGAAAATTATTTCTTGCTGCCTGCTTTTCATAATGCTAGAAAGTGTTATGCAGGTTGCCATGAGTTGGAAAGCATCAATATTCTTTCCTAGCTGTGTGTCTTGCTAAATACAATAACAATATTTCAGGTGACATGTGTTTACTCATGCAATAGTGCCAATTTTTCATAAGGATAGTTAATCTCTCTCCTATGGTTATGAGGTCAACTCCACCAAGTAAATACAAAGTGTGAGCAGTACCACATCATTGGAGGACAATCACAGAACTTAAACTTGGGAAATTACTGTTCTCAAATTAAATTTAGGTAGTATCAAGCTTCCTTGTAAATATCTTTATTTATCCCCTCGAAAAATGTCACTCATAGCCTTATCAGAGAATTCAATCTCTGTAGTGAATAGTTGTGAATGCAGAAGCTAAGGGCAGCTTAAGATGCCGAGTATAAATGACTATTCATATATATATATAATATATAAATATATATAAATATATATAAACATATATATATAAAGGAGCCATATTAATGTCAGAACTCATTAGAAACTCTTTTACATTGTTAACAATTATTATTTATCTATTTACTTTTGCTAATGCCATAGTTGAAATATTAATGATAAAATATATCATGACTTTATAGAATTTTTTACAATAATGTTTATTCCATATGTTAATAGGATAGCAAATGGAAAGAAAATACAATCAGATGGTGTTTGGTTCACTTCATTGCTTCTCTTTATATATAGCTATTAAGTATTGATCACTTTATTCTGTAAAAAGAATGAAAAGGTATATTTAAAGGATTCAGATAACTCTATCCAATGAGTATTATGTGATTGAAGAAGATAAAAGGAGTTTTTAGTATCAGGGTCAGGAGTATTAGTAGTGTTTGCCTTGGTATAGATTGAAAAATGTGATGTGACCAACCGAGTTTCATCTGGCTTGCTTTTGACAACATGTTACTTTGTACTTGTTAGAGCATGGACCATTTTTATCAATGGGAACACTTTTGATGAAAGGATCATCCTTCTCCCTACACAGGCAGGCAATAACTCTCAGAAGTCTATCGTGGATATTTGGGACTTGATGATATTTACCTTTTCATGGTAAAGTGTTGATAGGCCAAATTCACTGCATATCTTAAGGCAGTAAAGATAGCTGCAGTGAGTTTACCAGTACTACAGCCCTGTCAAGTCTAGATGAAACTGGTTGCATTTTTGACTCCTTCTGACCCTGACCCTAAATTCTTCTCAACCCCTTTCCTGTGATGTTCTCTGAGATTTGGAATTCACGGGTGATTTAGATGCCCTGTAGAGGGCTGTGCAGTCTGCAGCCACTTATTCTCTGCATGTTGGACAGTTCTGATTTTTCTGTAATAAACAGTTTGTGAAAGAAAATTTATAGGTTGAATGATGAGTCTAACTCCAAACTACAGGTATAATGACAACTATTCCAAAGGAAGTTTTACATAGAGGCTCTATAACTTATATTCAAGGTTTGTACCCCTTATGGCCTATGTCCTCCTCTTTCACAGGTTCTTGGCTTGGTTTATATGAGATTAGCTCCACCAGAAAAAATACAAATCTGATAAATGTGCTCCTAGATTAAAGATAAGCCTTAAAAACAATCAGAAAGCTATTGGTTGACACCTTGACATTCATGCCACCTCTTGGCATGGTGCTTTTTATTTTAACTTGCAGCTTTCACATTTTTGAGACTTTTGATTGTTTCTTTACCTTCACCTGCACCACAACAACTTGCATGACATACTCTGATGCCATGAAAGCTGTCCAGCAAGAGGACATTTTCTAATCAGGTCCTTCCCTTTTTTATCTTTATGTCCAGTTGTTGTTGCCATATAAATATTTGTGAACAAAACCATGAAGGAAACAAAGATCTTTTTTGAGGTTATTAATGACATAAGAGAATATAAAGAGTTATTCTTTTGACACCCATCAGCAGTCTCTTGTCTTGTAGGATCTACCCAACTGAGTCAGAGCAACAAAGATAAACTCCTGGAAGAACATGGGTCAAGGAGAAGAAGAAATGGCCAATGTCTCTTGATCTTTCTTTCCTAAAAGTGTGATGATTAAAGGCAAAAATTTTATGGCTATATGCATTCTTAAATTATATTATTGTTCTGACTAATTCACGTTATATAAGAAAAATATAAAAGAAAGCAGAAGTTTTCATTGCATTAAGTCACAAATTTCTGCATGAATTCTAAAATTCCTCAAAATTTTCTTTTGGATTGTCAGATTGGAACATTGTTTTTCACCTAGCTGATCCATCAAATTAGGTCTAAGTGATCTATATCTAATTTTGCTTTAATAAATATGTAGAGAAAACAAAGCCTTAACTTCTTTACACACACACACACACATACACACACACATTTGATTCAGAAAGTACATCTGAAATTTTAGAAACTAGAGATCCTTAAATTTTATAATTTTTTGGCTAAATATGTTCTCCCAAATCTTTTTATTACATTTGAAATTGAGTTATCTCATCCATAAGGTAGTTAGCTGTTTTCATATTTTCTGCTGTGCTTTTGTAATATTGAGCTGTAGATCTCTGTATATTGACCTGTTTATGTAATATCATTTGATAACTCTGTATCTAGGAGAATAATCATAAATTTATGCAAAAATGTTTAATAATTTCCTTTAATAAAAAACAGTTTCAGCAAATTTTCATGCAAATAAAAGTCCTGTAAAGACAGGGATAGCCTGTGCATTTATAAACATAGTGCATGAAATATTAACTATTTTTCATGCTATTGGTGAAACATGAATTTGTGTATGCATCGCTTGCATGTATGTGGATTTAAATGTAAATTCAACCAGTTGCATATGTACATATATATGTGTGTTTATGGGTACCTAAGATAGATATTAGGAATCAACCTATAATTGATTACAGAGTTTATTTATTAATTTTTTGATGGCATACACTTTAATGAAACCTAGAGTTTATGACGAATGCTAATCTTGCTAGCCAGTTTTCTCTGGGAATTCAAAGTCTATGCCTTCAGAGGCTGGAATTACTGGTAGGCCATCATACACATTAGGTATTTGATATGGGATCATTAGATCTAAATTCATGTTTGTGATATTTGATCATGGTTGTCAAGATCAATACGCCTAGGATTAATTAACAGATCAGCTGTTAGACCACCCAAAGAATTTATCTGAAGTAAGATGTTCTAAATGCAAATAACCCTAAATTTATATGGAATCTTACAGTTCTACACTAGAAAAAAGGATGCACAGGGAAGATTAGCTCACTGACTCACCTGCCCTGTGTAGGTAAACTCATCTTTCCTGCTGTTGCCATCAGAACAGAACCCAACTTTTCAATTCTCTAAAGTGACTGAAGGAGAATTTTCAGAAATACTCCAAACTTCAGCAACTGACCAGGACTGCTGAGATATTCAGCTCTGTAACTGAGCAGCTACAGGCAGCCACTGTTGGACTACATAGACTCATCTCCTAATCTAACCCAGTAAATGTATATATTATCTATATATTATATTATATATATTATATTATATATTATATTATATATATTATATTATATATTATATATATTTGGAATGAACACACATCCATGTTCATCCTCTGTGTTTTGTTTCTCTAGAGAATCTGATTAATGCAGTATCCTTTTGATTATATGTCAAAGTGATTTTATTACTGAGTCTTCTCCTCAATCCTTAGCCAATATTTTAGAGAATTCATCATTTGTATACAGTTATAAAAATCACAGAAGCACAATGAAACTGAGAAATGTGAACTGATTGTCATACTTTTTTATATTTTTCTTTTCACTTTATTTTCATTAAGTAAAAAAAAAATCTGACACATGACACTATTTCTAAACTTTTCCTTTTTATTAAATTTTCTGGACTCTCTAAATTGATTTTGATGGATGTCATTGCCATTTTAACCCATATCAAAAATAAAAATAACGCAAAACAAATATCAACAAAAACATAAAACCAAAAAGTCTCACCAAGAAAATAAACCTTGCTACCAATTTTTTCACCATTCACTACCAAAAGAGTGAAGGGACAACACATGCATGTCATAGTCAGATTTCTAATCCTTTACCTCTTTCACCCAGGAACATCTCTTCAAGCACAGTCTTTTGAACAAGTAGAGTTGGTCATTTCATTAAATATATACTGTTAATTCCAAGAATATATAATTTAACCACAAGAAAAAATGGAATTATGCCAAGAGATTTATTTTCAGGAATAAGCAAGGCTGATGGTAAGAGATTAGAATCAAGAGAAATTAAATAAAAGTTATAAAATTTGGTTTTAAAATTCACTGTTAATTAAATGGTAGGAGATATTAAACATGTAAATTTGGAATGTTACATTCTGATAGATTATTCTTCTTTTTTCTAGTATAAAGTTTAAACATAAAATTGTATTTTTTCTATAAGCACTTTATCTTACTTGTACAGCTTAGAAAGTTAGAAACTGAGATATACATGATTAGTCTGCTCAGGCTATCACTGCATCCATGGACTTTGTTGTTTGAGTTTCAAGAGATAAAAGTGAGAATTACACATCACGTTACCTAACAATATTACATGATAGAATGTTTTCTACATTATTAGTCCTCCAGAGCAAGATCATAGTGATGATTAAAAACATCACGCATGAAATGTCAAATATCAGTTCCTGAAGGAATTTATTGATTTTCATTCACTTCCATTTTCTTTTCATCATTCTATGTTAAATCCAAAATTTCATGTACATGTAAGTCTTAAAGAGCTTTTATCTCTTTTTTACTCTCTTCATTATTTAAGCAAGGTAAGGGATAACTTGGCATTAAATTTCTCTGAAAATTGCATCATCTCTATGTTGTCAGTTTACTGATTCGATTTAAGAAAGACTTTTTGACAAATAGAACTTGCCTGCTACTGTAAACCCAACCACGTACCTGTGAAAGGGAAGACCACTAGACTGTAACAACTATTAAGTTTGATAAATACTAGGATGACAATATATTGCTATCTAGAGAAGCTCCCAACACTCAACCAAGAAGCATTCTTTTTGCAGTGGAAATTGTTTAATGCAGAACCACAAATGTCCAAAGAATAAAGGACAAATAACTGAACTCAATTTTAAACAGGATACCAAAATACCCCAATCCAAAGACTCAGAGCACTTTATTAAAGAGAGCCTGAAGGTGGGGAAGGATGCCTCAAGACATTATTTTCTGATCATGATAGGGCTGCTGCTTCAAAAATCCACAGTATTGACGTCCACTTGCATGCAACCTGAAACAATAGTTAGCTTGTCAATATTTCGCCATGAATAAGGGAAAATCTGAAGAAATACTACAACTACCTGTTATTGACTTTTGAAGGTTATTGCCAGACAAGAGAAGGAGAGCTTCTTTAATCTATGTCCATAAAAACAGTCAAGCACCTATGTGTACAGGCATCACAGAAGAAATGGGCATACACATAAAAGGTTATAAAAGTAAGAAGGATACTGGTTAGAAGGAGAGATAATGAAATGGGATAGAATTGGATAGTAAGCAATGCAAGCATATACACACATATTTAGGTATGGAAAGATAAAATTCAAAAAATTATCTTTAATGAATTTTCTTTTGATCATATGTATATATATTTGATATGAGAAGACTGTATTTTTTGTGTGGAAACTGTCTCTGTTTGAAAAGAATAGAAGATGGTATTAAACAATTCAGGTTTTTCAGTTCTAAGGAAAACACACCAAGTTACACTCTTTTCCAATAAAATGTTTTCAGTCATCAAAACTCATGGCCTCTATCCAAAAATGTCTCTTTGCAGGCAACATTCCTGAGTTCTTTAACTTCTTGTCAAATAACTTGTCTAGCTCATCTGCTAATGAAAAATGCCATTGCAAACAAAAGTAGGGAAGATCGAAGCACAGAGATGGTTATCATAAGTGACTTTCCAAAAGATTGTTTCATGATAAACTTTTTAACAGGTCCTCATCTTTCAACAAATTTAGTCATATGTTACTGTTTTGATTATAGTTTAGGCTACAGTCAATAGTGGGTCTTTTTGATTCCTTTCATGTTCATTACTTTTAAATTGTTTTTTTCAAGGTACTGGCAATTTCATAGAATTGAATGTATAAGGTGAGAACAAATTTGGAGAAAAGGCAGGCACTGTGATTGAAAAGTCATTTAGCAATGTTTATTTCTCTGGTTTGATAACCATTTTTCTTGAAATATTTTTTTGATTTTTTCAGAACATGAAAGTAATTTTCGACTAGTTCTTTAAGATTGGCCAGTTACAGAATTCTCAATCTATTCTTACATTGTAATCTCTCTACACGTTGTTTCCAGAAATTGAGAGCATAGACATGTGATTTTTGCAATCAGACACATCTCTAGAAAGGTAAGCAAAAAGCAAATAAGGAAAGGGAGGAAGAGAGGGGGACAAAAAAGGACCAGGAAGGCAACAAGGGAGAGTGTGGATCAAAAATATAACATGAACATAATTTAAGGTAAATACAGAAAATACAGATATGGTAACTTTTTTAAATGGGGTGACTGTTCAATAGGAGTGATTTGGAAATCTTACAGAAATGTACTAATATTTGTCAGGCAACTTTTTTTAAAATGACTCAAGACCCTCCCCCACCAAAATAAAATATTGAAAGTCAATAATCATTAAATTTATGATTAGCATCTCCTTGTTCTGGCATTTTCTTGAAAGTAGACTTAGAGAGAAAAATAGTTTTGAGAAACATAATACACATAGATCAAAATGTTTTTAACTCGCATAAATTTGAAAAGGAGAAAACAGAAGTATGAAGGAAATGGAAAAAAAAGAAAATAGCAGAGAAAAAGAATTGTATTATTATCATATAATCACATATATTAAGTTAGTCAGAAAGCCAAAAGTAATGCTTCAGATATTGGATAATTAAAATAAACCATCTGATTTCATTAAAGAAAATAAATTATGCAGAATGTTTTTTAAACAAAATTTATAATTCATCTCTAAAATTATACTGAAAATGGATAACCTAAGTAAGTGGAAGGTATTTACTTTGCCTTTTCATGCACTTTATGCTGTGAGTCTGATATGGTGGACAGAACCCTAAAATTATGTGCTGGAGCTGGAGGTCATAGCTGATCTCTCCAAAGGAGATTCTGATGAATTCCAGATGGAATAGCAGTTATTTCTGAAAAGACTGTGACCAAAGAGGAGTTTGTGTGTGATTGGGGCTTAACCATCACCGTAGTTCTCTCTGCTCAGCCTAAGGTGGCAGATGGGCCTTCAGATACCCTCTGAACTTATCCAGCACTTCCAAGTTCTTGAATGAAGATAAAAGTGCTTCAACAGTATCTGAGGATGTCTGCAACTTCCATTGCTCAGACTTCTGAATAGATAAGAGAATTCTTAATGCAAAGTGGAAAGAAGGTCCAAGGAAAATAAAGAATAATTTAATCCAGATTTTTAGTAACTTCCAGTAAATACAACTAAATGACAACATAATATATTGAAGTAAAAAATCTAATTATATTAATTAGTTAATATAATTAATTATATACATTTCCTAATAAATGTTTTTTCAATTAAGTTATGAGTAAAAAATAGTAAATGTAATGTCTGCTATACACCCAGGTGGAGTTCTTCTTGAAAATGAATTATGTCTTTAAAGGAGTTGTCTTTCCCTAATAAATATTTTACTTATTTGAAAGGGAGAGGGAAAGACAGATGGGAAGACAGGATGGATGAGAATAAGGGACATGAACATTCTTATCATATATAGAAGATTGGGTTCAGAAATCAGTTTTCCCTTCCACCACGTAGGTGTGCTATTAAACTCAAGTTGCCAAATCTGCTTGCTGGCACTTATTTGCTAAATCATCTCAACAGTTCTGGATTCCTATTCATAGTCGCCACAACCTATTTAATTCTTTGAGGATAAGTTTGAGTTAGTTACCTGAAGCAATCAAGCTAATCGCCATCCCCTTGTAAATTAAAAAATATATTCATTTGCTCACTGACATCTATAACTGCAATTCTCTTTTAGAAAAAAGTGGATAACTGCCATTTTACAAATATTTCTGCTTCCTTATGATAATTTTAGGTTTAAGATATTGCAATTTGAGTATATGAATCATTTTTATATCTTGTATGCTCTGCAGCAATTTGAATACTTTTTGATGATGGCACAACCTTTTCTAAAAGCATATAGGGAAATTGACACATTTATCACTATGAAATATGAAGAACATTCTTTTCACTATCCATGGGACAGTGGTTTTAGGATACCATGAAGATACATAAATCCACAAATGATGAAGTTCCATATTCAAGGTGCCTCAAAATTTGTACATAAACTATTCAAACAATCTTGTACCTTTTAAATCATCCATAATATTTAGTATTTTCTATTTCTCATGGTTTAAATAAATACACAAATGTAGAATCCACAGAAATGGATTTTTTTGTTTGTATGCCCTTTATACATTTTCTGATATTAATTGCATTTCATTTTCTACACTTTGTAACTTCCTGGTGGATATATTTCCATTTAATTTTTCAAAACAAAAATGCAACCTTTTTCTTTCTTACACATTATAAAAAAATTATAGGCTAACAGAGAAATCAAATACTTAGAAAACTAATAAGGCATCAATGACAGGATGTTTTCAGATAAAATGTCATTGACCTCTTTGAACAGTCCAGTGAAACTACCAGGAAGCTGCACACCCAAGCTTTTTGCTCACGTGACCAAATAGGTATTGATGATTCATGAAGGGGATACGAAAGAGAGAATATACACAAGAATTCAAAGACAGAGATGTGTGTTAGTTTTTCCTCTTAAGTGCGAGAGTAGAATCCTAGTGCCTGTGATCCATGCTAGACTTTGGGGATTCAATGACATGTTGGTAATTGCGAAGGTCATGCAAAGTCCTATTATGATTTTTCGGCCCTAACTTTTATGGAGTATCTTGAATATCGATGTAGAGTCTCTGATTTTTCGAATTTATGGTTTGTTGATTTTTTTTTTTTCAGTTTTGCTGCTCCTGCACCGCCCTTGGCTCCATCCTGATGGGTATTGGATATCACTCCCTGGCCAGAGATAAAATGTTGTTAAAATGAGCAAGAGCTACAATAGTGTTCCTACACTAAAGGGGAACACAAAAAAGAGCTCTAGGCAATGCCACTGAGTCCTTACACCTCTTCAGAGAAGCGGACCCAGAAGGAAGTTTGACATGCACACTAAAGGATGCTCCAGGAATGGGGGTGGGGAAAGCACTGGGAGAAAGGGAGGGAGGGGAAAGGGGTACTTACCAACTTTGCATGAGTGGAAGAAATAAATAAAAAAGAGAGAGAGTAGACATGTTCTCCTTTCTAGTTATCAGAAAAGAGAGCTATTCATTGCTGTTGGAAATGAAACCCTGAAGAATGTGGACATCTTTGTGCTGGAGATGAGAGATTAGAAGCCTGTGGGATCATATTGCTTGCCATATTTGCATAGCTAAACACCAAAGATAAAAGCAGGGAGAGTAGAATGCAGAAACATCAGAATCATGACTCACGCAGGAACATCCACAAATCATGTATGCATTCATTTACTATCTCATCAAATAACCTAAGAAATGCAAAGAAATGTGTTTACTCAGGATTCACAATCATTAAGAGAAAAATTACAATGAGCAGCCTTAATTCAATATATGCAATTTATTAATTAAAATGTGCTATCTCTTATAGAACATACCGGAGATAAAAAATTTGAATTTTGTACACTATGTAACTGCAAGGGAGGGTAGATAATCTTCACCTAGGGGCGGCACATAAGGCTTGTAAAGGAAATTTTTTTTTTTCCATAATAAGTACAAATTGGCAAGGAGAGTGATTCATGAATAGAAGGAGAAAACAGTAAAGTTGAATATTTTGTGCACTGAGGAATGAGATATTTTTTTTGTGAGTGAGAGACTACTGGTAGGGTTGATTTGTACAAGACAGGAACTGAATTTGGCAAGTTAAACCTGAACCATAGTATAAAAAGTACCATAAGACCTTGTTGGATTTAGGGCTTCATTTAAAAAACAAGGAAGACCTTGAAGATTTTTTCAAATAAGACACTTAATTTACATTTTAAATTTTCAGCCTTAAATTTTGTTTGGAAAATGGATTAAGATGATTTAAGTTAAAATGGATTTAATTAAAAGTGGATCATCACAAACAGTTGCTACAATGCAAAGGAGAAATGATACTCACTTTGCCTAGAAAGTAACAGGACAAAGCTGTGTTCTGTAATGATGACCTGGGCAGAATAAAGGAATGAGGAGTGTAGCATCACTTGCAAAGGGGAAAGGAGCTGAAAGCCAAATTCAGAGACTTCTGGGGACAAATAAATGAATAGCAGACCTAGTCACTTAGTTAGAAAACTATGGTGAGCAGAGTAAATATGGGATTTCAGCACTGGCAACATAATCCAGAATATAAGGCTCCTGACTGCAAACCTGGATAACTGGAAGCCCACATAAAAGGAAAGATCTGACTTCTGAAAGTTGTGGTCTGAAATCTACCTTTATAGCATGACAGGAATATGTGTGCTTGCTCTCAGGCTCATGCATGCATTCTTGCTTTCTCTCACTTTCTCTCCTTCCCTTTCTCCCTTCTTCTCTCTCCCCCCTCCTTTCCTCAATAAGCAAATAAAATATTTTTTTAACAAAATAGGAACTTAGTACTGCCAGTAATGATTATGTTGAATTTGGGAGATTGTAAGCAATCAGCCACATGAAAAATATGAATAATTTGAATTTTTCTGATGGAAAATTAGAGGCAGATTTTAGTGAATGATACATAAAATAGTGAAGCTACTTTGAAGTTGAAAATACACTTTAGAAATGAAGGCAAATAGGGGCTGGAGAGGTGGTTCAGGGGTTAAGCCTCTGCCTTGCAGGCAGAAGGTCCTGAGTTCGGATCCTAGACCCCACGTATAGACACTGGACGAAAGCGGGGACGGCAGGCGTTTCTGGTCCTGGTAGGGCAAAGCCTGTAAATCCTTGGGCAGAGTAAACAAGGAGGAGGTGGAGGCGTCCATGGTGGTTCCCGAATTCGCCCATGGTTCTACACACACACACATACACACACATACACACACATACATACACACGTACACAACTGAATAAATAATAAAAAAATTTAAAAAAAGAAATGAAGGCAAGAATAGCCAAAATAATTATAAGCATAAAAGAGGCAAAAACTAACACTGAAGAGAAGCATACAGAGGAATCCTGGAAGAGTGCAGCATATGATCTAAAACACAGTAAATGACTTCTAGATGAGATAAAACGTGTTTAACGATTGAATGAGTCAACACTGAAAAAGAAAGAAAACCAGGTAAATTTAAAAACGTCATGGAAAGTTTAAGAAAATGTCTTAAGTTCTTCCTTATTTAAAAATGGGTTTGAATTATCTTTGGCACTTACTTTGGGGTTCACTGAAATGATTCCTTGGCAGATACACTATAATGACATGAAATTTTAGGATTTGTAGCATTTAACAGCAGGATTGCATGCAGAATCAGGCATTCTTTGTCATGCCTGCTAGGACTTCTTTTCTTTTCCTAATTTTACAAGCATATTGAGTAGTTATCCCTACTTCCTTTCATCACCTCTCCCTCGCATTCCCTACCTTCCCTTCATCAATCCGTCACACTCCCTCCCACCCTCCTACCTGTCTGCTTCTTTGGTCCTCTGGGTTCCTTCTGGCTTGTGTAATCCTGTGGGGGTTCAGGCTCTGTGGCATACTAAGTTGCCTCTCTTCAGACCACCCCACTGATAGGGACATTTCTCTTCACTCATCCAGCTTTAGTCTCCAAGGTTTCCATTGTATGTTCTTATCTTCTTAAGTTACTAGGTAGTCTATGGGGGCATGCTAATATGTCAGTCATTATGCAAGTATGGTAAGGATAAGTCTCACTGTAGTGAGTTTGTAGATGCAACAGTCATGCCTTGAGTGGAATGTCTTGTCCAATGATGAACCTACTCATCTTTAGATTCTTACAATCTCACTGCCTCCTCTTCTGCAAGGATCTCAGGGCCTTAGGATAGGAAGAAATTAACCCGTTAGGATTTCTAAGCAATTTACCAAGAAATTCGCTCCTGGCTGAGTGGAGGAATCACTGAGATCACTGTGAAGGAAGCTAAGAGTTCCAGTCTATCTTTTTCCCCACGGTGCCCAGTGTATAAATAAAGGCATCTTGTGGCCCTGCACTCCTACGTTTGCATTTATCTCTGTACCCCAAGGTTCTCAAGTAAATGCCTGAAGAGACAGAAAGCTATGTCACAACTGATCTACGACTAAGTCCATGACACCAAACACAACATCTAACAATGTAATGTCTGTACTAATCCACTGTGTTCTTGTATATATGGTATAGGATCTCAATGGTCTACTGAGGGATAAACTCCTGCAAGAAGCACCATTGAGTTTGATAAGATAGATTAAAAGGAAACTGTGAGGCTTTAGAGAGATTTACTACCCTGGTAAGTTATGATTCTTTGTCACATAGTAACAGAAATGTTAGTTGGTATGTTGCTTATGATAATAGAAAATGTTATATTACATAAATAATTAATTGGTAAATTGGCTGAAGGTGACCATAGATTTATTTTTCTGATTAATAGACACATACTAAAAGAATTTAGTCATAAAATTCTAAATAAAATTAAGTGTAGATAGAATATAAAATAATAAGGATTTTATGAGTTTTAAAAGAAATAAATCCTCATTTCCAGTTCTCCCAATGCAAGTACATAAATGAATATATAAATATCAGCACAAAAGATTGCTACACTCCCCCATAAAGACATCTTGTTAAAGTAAGACTTTTTTCTGTATAAATACTATAGCTATATAATGACATGAGGGTCATTAGCTATATTAAAGTATTCTTTTAAGCAGATTAAAGGTTTCTAAGAATCCTAATGGCATCTTACACACAGTTCTATGACTCTTCCATGGTTTGAATACGATTTAGTAGTTGTAAATATAAGTAGTTGTAAATATAAGTAGTTGTAAATATAAGTAGTTGTAAATATAAGGAGTAAGGCAGGCAGCTCATGATATGGAGCATAGTGTGGGAAGAATCATAATAAGTGGATGACTATAGCCATTATTCAGTAAATGGGTGACCTATAAAACATTCTTTAGTAATATAATCTCTACAATATGTCATGTGATGAGTAAATGCCATATTTTCATCCACAGTCACAATTAGAAGAATTATTCAGAATTTGTAGAAGTCTGGCTCACAAAAAACAGTAGTATAATATTTAGTCATAATAATTCACCAGGGTTTTCCACTAAGGGATTTTTCTTTGTTTTTGATTGTTTATTTGAAGTTTTAACACTTTTTTCTTTTCCTCTTGCTACTGAATGACAGTGTTTTATTCTTACACAACTAGCTAGCCACACTGATTGTGTTACTATTGGGTTATGCAAGTATACGCAAATGATCATAACTGTCAATGTCATGTCAAAAAATAAGAAATTATGAAGCTCAGTACTATAGTCTTTCCTAGAAGTTGAACTCTGAGAGCCTTTAACCACTACTTAGGAAGATCCAGTATCCAGTTGAAGAAGCCCTGCGAAAGGATTTTATAACTTCTTTGGTAAGGATAGGAACTCTGTTTAGACGGTATTGCCAGCTGAACTCACCAAGGACATTTCATATCATTCAAAGGATCTTTTGTATTTGACCCAGCACTAACACTAAATTTCATTTGAGTCACAATAATTGTATCACTCAGTTTTTCCCACATTGTTTACATCTATTCTGCTTCTGCTTCTATATGCTTACAAGCTGAATGCAGATTTAATGATATATTTTTTGCTAATGTTCCCATTTTCAAAATCCTATTTTTACTCATAAGCTTTCCAATTTTAAACTTCCTTTCTGTGTGATACCCATATTTTTGTTTCTTTTGTTAACCTACCAATGAAGAGTGTTGTTAAATAAAACCATTTGCCTATTTGTATGAACATACTTGAAGAGTTCCCAAAATATCTTCATTGAAGAAACAAAAAGAAAAACATGACTATAATGTGTAACTTGAATGTAATAAAAAATGTCACTGTTCATTCTTCCAATATGCAGTGTGTCACATAGTTTATGATGAACTCTTCCTTTTTTTTCTCCCACATTTTATCTTTTCCCTAATCATACAAGCTCAATAGGGACCCCTGTCCTCTCCCTCCCTACTCCCTTCCCAGTTGTCCCCTTTGCAGTTTCCCCCTTCCCCTTCTTTTCATCCTCCCTGCTTTCCTCCCCCTCTCAAAATGCCTCCTCTTTCTTACTTCCCCTCCACTGGAGCATTCTTTTTTGTGAATGTCAAACCTCCCTCTGAGTTTTCCACTTTAGTGAGGATTCAGGACTCAGTGGCATAGCCTGGAACCCCTTCTAAGTCTCCCAGTAGTACGGAAACTATCTTATGATTGTTTAATCCCCTGCCTCTAAGGATCCTACTGCCTGGAGCCTTCTCCCCTGTGATCCATGCTAGACTTTGGGGGGTCATTGACATGTCAGCCATTGTACAGGTCACCCAATTCTGGCTGCTGCAGCCCTAACGTGTGGAATATCTTGCATATTGTTGCTTCTCCCCATCTTTAAGGTCTTACAATCTTTCTGCTCCCTCTTCTGCAAGATTCCCTGAGTTTTAAGATGGGGAGAGATTTGGCTGGTCTGATTTCAGGTGAATAATGTAGGGTCTTTGGTGTTTTAAATTACGGTTTGTTTTTGTTTTCAGTTTTGCTTTTCCTGCACTGTCATTGGCTGCATCCTGATTGGTATCAAAGGTCACCTCTAACCAAAGATAAAAGACTGTTTAAATCAAGATCTTAATAGAAGAGGAGACTGAAAGGTAGATGGAAGAATAGGAGTAGGATACAGCAGGGGGGGTTCAGTATCCCATTTGTCTGATGGTTACTGTCTATCTGTAAATCCCTATATCCTCCCTGATTGGTGAGATCAACCCTGTTCAGTTACAAGTGATCAGGAAGCAAAGTGACAGGGAGCTGCACCAGATGTCTCCCCACTTACTTGCAATACTTGACCTTGGCCTATCTCCTTTTTTTTTTTTTTTTTTTTTTTTTTTGAGGCTGTTCTTCCCCTTCTTTCCTGCTTATAATACTTTGTGATTACAGTAGGTATTACAAAGATTTACCTTTGAATATGTCATTAAGTGGAACTAGGATCCAACTATTAGCAAGTACATGTGGTGTCTAACTTTCTGTGTCTGGCATACTTCACTCAATATATACTTTTTTAATTCCATCCATTTTCCAAAAAAAAATTCATCAATTCATCTTTTTTTATGGCTGAGTAGGATTCCATTGTATAAATGTACCACATTTTCATTATCCATTTGTCAAGTGTTGGGCATTTGAGTCCATTCCATGACATTGCTATTGCAAATAGTGCTGCAATGAACATGGATGTGCTTGTGTCACTGTAGTGAATTTCTGCATTATGGGGGATTATTTTCAGTATTGGGATAGCAGGGTCATATGGCATTTAAATCTTTAACTTTTTTAGAAATTGCCATACTGATCTCCAGAGTGATTGTATAAGCCTGCATTCCCACCAGCAATGTATGAGAACTCCCTTCTCTCCACGTCCCCTCCAGCATTTGGTGTTGTTTGTATTGTGGATTTTTGCCATCCTGACCAGGGTAAGATCATATTTCAGGATAATTTTGATTTGCATTTCTCTGATGGCTCAGGATATGGAACATTATTTAAGATATTTGTTAGACATTTTGATTTTGTCCTTGGAAAGGTTTCTTTGGATTTCCAAGGCCCATTTTTTAATTGAGCTGTTTTTAAAGTTCTTTGTGCACTCTGGATAATAGAGCTCTATCACATATGTAGTTAGTGAATATTTTCTCCCATTCTGTGGGTTACCTTTTTGCTGGGTTTACAATCTCCTTATATGAACAGAAGCTCTTTAATTTTGTAAGATCCCATCTGTTGAGTATTGGTTTTAGGGACTGTGCTATTGGAGTTTTGTTTAGGAACTGTTGGCCTAATCCAATCAGCTCAAGAGAGTTTCTTACCCTTTCACCTAGGGTTTCTTTAGTTTCTGGTCTAATGTTAAGGTTCTTGATCCATTTGGAATTAATTTTGTTCATGGTGAAAAGTAAGAGTCCAGGTTTCATCATCTTGTGGATGTCTAGTTTTGCCAGCACCATTTGTTGAAGATACTCTTCTTTTCCCAGTGAATTTTTTTGGGCCCTTTAGTCAAAGATCAAGTGGCTGTAATCGTGTGGACTTATATCTGGGTCTTCAACCCTTATCCATTGATTTACATGTGTATTTTAGAGCCAGTGTCAGGCTGTTTTTATTTATATAGATATGTAGTATAGATTATCTCTAGTAGTGTTTTTATTACTCAGGATATTTTTGCTATCCTGAGACTTTTGTGCTTCCATATGAATTTTGAGGTTTGTCAATTTCTTTAAAGAATTGCTTTGGGATTTGGATTGGCATATTGTTGAATCTGTATATTGCTTTTGGTAGGATGGTCATTTTTATGATGTCGATTCACTGATCCAAGAGCATGGGACGTCTTTCCACTGTCTGATGTCTTCTGTAATTTCTAACTTTAGGGTTTTAAAGTTTTCATTATAAAGGATTCTCACTTGTTTGGTTAGATTTATACCAAGGTATTTCATTTTTTTAGGGGCTACAGAAATTGGGATTGTTTCTCTTGGGACTTTTTCACTTTTTTCATCCTTGGTGTGTAGGAAGACCACTAAATTTTGCATGTTTATTTTGAAAGATGCCACTTTGCTGAACTTATGTATTAGTTCCAGGAGTTTTTAGGTATATGGTCACTCAGGTATATGGTCATGTCATCTGCAAATAGAACTATCTTGACTTTTTCCTTGCTGATTTGAATACTTTTTATCGCTCTCTCTTGTCTTATGGTTCTAGAAACTCTTTGTTTTTTAAAAACATTTCCTTTTTCTAGTTTTGGAAGCATATTGAGTACGTAACCCTTTTTTAAATTTTTTATTATTATTTATTCAAGTGTTAATCCCTTGCCTCTAAGGATCCTAGTGCCTGTGATCCATGCTAGACTTTCCATCCTGCAAATGGTCTCCTACTCTGATTCCATCAACCTTTGAATCTACTCTTATAATAAGATTCTATTTTAACAGCCTTTTATCTCTGGCCAGGGAGTGACATCCAATTCCCATCAGGATGGAGCCAAGGGTGGTGGTGCAGGAGCAGCAAAACTGAAAACAAACAAACAAACAAAAAAAACATAATTCGGAAAATCAGAGACTCTATATCAACCACCTTGAACCAAGCCAGCCTAATCTCTCCCCATCCTAAAGCTCAGGGAAATTTGTGGAAAAGGGGGCGGTAAGATTGTAAGACCCTAAAGATGGGGAGGAGCAACGATATGCAAGATATCCCATACAAGTTAGGGCCAAAGTAATCATAATAGCACTTGCATGACCTGCACAATGACCAACATATCATTGGACACTGTGTTTCTGTGGAGGACTAAGAGTGACTTGGGGAATCATCCTTGATTGTTTCTACCTCCTTCCTGCTTTGCTCTGGGATTCCCAGACTCTTCCCACTGTGCTGGAAGTGTAGGCAGTAGCCATTTCTACCTTTTTTTTTTTTTTTTTTTTTTTTTGGTGGGATCTGGGATCCAAACTCAGGTCTTTCTGCCTGTGAGACAGAATCTTAACCCCTGGGCCAGTCTCTCCAGCCCCTATTGTTCCTTTCTTTAAAAGACATTTTTTTATACACATTACTAGCATAGGAGGTTCCTTTGAAGTTGCTTCCCACAATCTTAGGGTTTTTCTGTAAGTCCCTCTGTCCTTCCTATCTCTCATTCCTGCATTCCCTATGTATTTTTCCCAACTCTTCCTTTGTACCTTCAATTACAATTTTCATATATTTCCCTGTAAGTAGCATTGTTGTCATTCTCCTTTACTTAGTCACACCACTTGAAAAAATGATGAAGTAATTTTGACATTGGCAAAATATTTTTACTCTCTATACATTTACAGTGAGATTATCCACCCACCCATCTTTCTATAATTATATAAGAAATAAATTTTCAAATAAGCCAACATAAATTTCACATTGAAATCTGAGAATTTTTTACTCCAAATTCATTCACAATTTTTTCTAAAAGTTTTCCATTAATCCACTTTTTATTTCTCTTTTAGATTTGTTTGAACCTTTCATTTTCATATGCTTTGTATTATTTGACTTTCTTACAACAATCCCTATAAGCAATTATAAAATTAGTGATCTAATTTACCAGCTTTTTAAAGTTCTAAGTTCTAAATTTTAGAGCCCATTCTTCAGTTCTGGATTAATTTATCAAAATACTAATATAATTTTTGTAATCGTTCATTTAGTGTATTTCTTGGAGACATGTTCAAGCTTAGTTCTTATTTCTCTTCTTATCTTTTACCATAAAAATTGAGTTTAAAATGCATGGATAGCCTGAAAGAAAAGTTTCTGTGTGATTGAGGGGAAATGCAGAGAAGTAGCCCATTGTTCTCTGAAGACAAGACAATCAATTGTTTCCAGAGGCAAAAACATAAGAAAAATATTTGTCAAACCTTTTCTTCTTCCTCCCAGCTCTGAATTCATTCTTATCCTGTGTGATTCAGCTTCACATATCATTGTAAGCTGCTTGCAGAAACTGCTTCAGACTGTCAGTCACCATTCAAGTCTAAATTATACACTCCTGAAGTTTTTGTTTGTTTAATAGTCATGTTAAATTCTTAACCTACCAGTAGACTTCTACCTCTGAGTTCCTGCAATAATCACAAGAGTTCTCGATTATTCCAAATAGACCTTTGCATTCTTGTTTGCATTCTTGTTTCTATCTTAATTTCTTGAAATATCTTCCTCCTAACTAATATACTTTGCTTCTCAAACACCTTCTTTGATATTTCTTTTTAATCTAACATAATCATGGATATGAAAAATATAATTCAATATATCATTCAAATATTTTCTTGTGGTTCATGTTTATCACCTAAATCATGGAATCAACAAATTAATGCATATTGATAACCTAGTGAACATAACATTCCACCAATTTATGCAACATGGATGAGCTTGGCTACAGTGTTTACTTATGATTGAAGGGTGAGAGTGAACCAATAAGCATCAATATTCAACATATGTTCAAAAATGAAATAAAGGAAATTTGATTCAGTTGTAAGAAAATACTTTTATAGTAAAGTTTAAAAATAAAGTTCTGAACATAAGTAGATAGTTTGATAGGAAACTGCCCTTTTTTGGTAAGCTGAATATTTATGTAAATGTACAAAAGAATTCTTCCTTTCCACACCTAAGGAATCATAAAAAATTTACCATCACAGCATAAGAACTTATCCTTTTGTAGAAATTGCCTTTTATTTATATCAATCTGGACACTTTGGCTACAGCAAGCACGGATCCCTTAAGTGATACACATAGACTATGCTATGTCATTAATGAAGTGCTTCATTTGGTATTTCTTTCCTCACTCTGTCCAGGTTCAACATGGACCTTAACATATGAGTAGCAGGTAAGATTAGGAAAACAATATTCATACTATTGCTTTTGTTGAAAAATAATTATGAGTTTACACAGCTATAACAAGCATCTGTGTTTTATTAATTAGTTATTGTGCTAATTCTTTGAAATGTCCTGATCTACACCTATATATCAACCTCCAAATATAATAATCAGAAAATTGTATTAGAATGGTAAAACAAAACCATTGAGGAGTGATATGAAAGATAGGTAGGTAGGTAGGTAGGTAGGTAGGTAGATAGATAGATAGATACTTGATAGATAGGAAAAAGGAAACTAACTCCTTTGAGTTTCATTCTCATTCTCACAAAGAACACCAGTTTGACAACCTAATTTTCAGTGACTGTCTTAATTCTTTGGAGAGATGAGATTACTGAAAGATTACTGAAAAAATCATGTCCCTGCCCCAACTGAATCCATACGTGAATTCATGAAAAGCAAAAGGGTGTAAAAACCTTTTGACAAGGAAAATGAGCTTTAAAAAGCACACTGCTGTTAGCTGAGGTTAGAAACCTTTGAAAACAACATGTTAAGATTGCCAAACAATATCATTATATTGAAAAAAATTTTTGAAACATTTTCTTACATGATTCCACAGTTAAAATCAGAGTTGGTTCAATAGAAAAGTATGATAAAAGTCATCTGCATAAGTTCCAGAGAAAAGTGATCATTTTGATATATGTCCAGTGTTTTGATACGTATCTTTTAGTTTTTCAGCAGTCTTCAGAGAAATACCATTTATCAAAGACAGTCTCTAATATGGGGTCAATCCCAGCCAATTTCTGAATTAGGCCATCTGTAGAATGAGATTGTGTCTTTTACTTATATCAGTCTGGACTCCCTGTCAGCAAACATGGGTACCCTAAGCGACACACATAAACTGCGCTATATCATTAATAGAGTGATTTATTTGGTACTTCGTTTGTTTATGTTCATTCTTTCTTTCCTTACTGTGTCCAGTCACAATTAGAACAACCAGTCAGTTTCATTATATTCACTGGCTTCCCAAAAATATTATCAAGAAATGCATAAAAAACTCTCAGGTCTGGGTTTATAGATAGGAATTAAGAATATTCAGTGTAATAATATGAACTTGATTCTGAGATCACACCATATACTCTCAGTAATCTGTTAAGTATGAAAATTGAATCATAACTAATTCTTATTTAATATTTCAGAGAACAAATCATATATATATTGGATTTATATGTACACATAATTATTAATTGTTAAGTACATAATTATAATTGTTAAGTACAAAAAATATGTAGGCACACATATGTGTGTAGAGGCAGAGAAAGAGAGATAGAGTGAAAAAAGAGAGAGACATAAATTCAAAGATAGAAAAACAGTTCATGCAAATATGAAGGTTAGAAGTCCCATGTTTGTAGTCCGTGTTTTGAGACCAGGGATCCAACTTGTGCTTCCAAGAGGAGCTAATTATGGAGGAAACCTAAATTACCTTGATTTTACTCACAGAAGAAATGCATCACTTAAAAGAAGACCCAGAAAAGAGAAAATACAATGATAAGACAAACTTTGCTACAATTATAAATTTATTCTCTATTAGTTTATTATAAAATGTGAAAATGTAAGCCAAATGAGGAGAAAATATTTGGGAAATACACCCTATTAAATATATGTACATGAAATGTACTAGAAACACTGAATATTTATCAATAAGAAAGAAAGCAATCAAGGTAAAAATTGGTCTATCTGTCTTAACAGACACATCACCACAGAAAACAAACAGTTGGAAAATGTGCTCAAAAAGATAGGTTCAGCATAAGACATAACTTCATGTTACAAGGTTTAAATGCCTTAAATAACTAAAATCCAGAATACAAACTTTAGATTGTGCCAGGATGTAGAGCAGCATGAATTATTATACTTTCTTTATGCTGGACACCATATAACATTGGCTTCCTGGAAGTATCCAGCTGTGTGTTGCAGAGCTAAACATAGGTTTGCAAGATGCTCTAGTAATCACTGTAGCAGGTTTGTATCAAAATGAAAATGATGCCCACACCTGTGGCATCTTTATATATGTAACTATCAAAATTGGACATACTGAATTTCCCTTTAGCTGTCAAATGAAAACCCCATGATATATCCACCCAGTACAAAATTATTGAGAGAGAAAATTAAGTGAACTTTCAAGCAATGAAAGGACACTGAAACCTAAAAAGCACATTGAATTGTGAAGGGAGTCATTCTGAAAGGCTATGTTACCACATCCTAACTTCTAACATTCTGGATATGGAAAAATGATACAGGCAGGAAAGCATCAATTACAGAGCACAAGCAAAGATAACTGAATGAATCAAAGTGATTTCGCTTCACTCTATTTTATAACTATCTTAGTTTTGCATATTTTCTAAGGGTCCAAAGCACAGAATTGCATAGCACAAGCATTGAAAGGTGACATAAACTATAACATTTAATTAACAATGAATAAGCATTGGCTTAAAAGCAAGGAATCCCATTAACAATAGGAACAACAGTCATATATGATTTTTTTTATTCATATGTAGGTGTGAGTGTAAGGCTGTGTGAGTAGAATTGGACATTTAAGTTTGCCTTTGGAGGTAAAAGGGTGACTTGAGGATTAATCACGGATTTCTCAACATGATTATTGGCTTTTCCCTGAGTTTTCTCAGGCTCTGCCTTCTAGTGCTGTATGTGCAGGTTACGCTATTCTGCCTGGCATTTTGATGCAGGATCTGGGATCTGAGGTTGAGTGCTTTTGCTTTTGATTCTTAACCCTTGAACCATCTCTCCAACATTCTCAGTTTTATCTAAATGCAAAACTACTCCAAAATAATGTTTTTCTGTGAAAATTAAACTACTATTAGTTTTTAACTTAAAAAATAAGTAACTTTTATGTCATTAGAATTAGTATAAAAAGGTTGTGGAGATCTATTAGCTGGTAAAGTGCTTGCAGCACAAGCAGAAAGCCCTGAGTTCAGATCCCTTTACCAACACAAGCCTGGTGCAGTTGTATGCAGCTTGCCTCCTAAATCTGTTCTTACAAACAGAGGTAGGAGGATTCCAGTAACTCTTTGAACAGTCTAGTTTATCCAGTTGTGGACTTGCTGTTCCTCATGCATGTGCTAAAATCTATACACATACACACACTACATAATACTTTAATGCCCAAACTGAGAAAAAATATGGATAAGTACAAAGAAAACAGAAGCCAAAAGAAAAAACAAAGCATATACTTAAAAAGTGATAATGCTACATGTGGCAATGGGTTTTACAAAAACATGTAGGAATTCCTTGTTAAGTATTTCAATTACTTTGATCAGTAAGAAATGGACTTGTGTAGTCACCTATTACCAGAGAACCACAAAACTTTAAATATTTCCTTTTTTAAAATAAAATTAACACTACAATTACATTATGGGTATTTGTGTTCTTTTACTACTATGGTAAAATCAAATGTATGTATAGCAATCAAGAACATTTTACAACACTCACCATTAATTAGAGAAAGTATGACTACACAATATATTATAATTTTTAAGCTTACTTTCTCCTTAAAAGCTATATGTAGTTCCTTTTTCATTGTGTTTGAGGAACAGATACCATCTGCATCATGATGCAAATTTTTCTTAAATTATATGGGATACTATAAAGAAGAGGTCATGTAAATGGTTTGTATTAACCAATGGTAGTGTTTTGTCAAGATGCATTCAATCAAATAGTGAGAATATTGGTATTGAAAAATTTATATAATTTATTTGTATGATTAATGATTAATTCATGCTCAACCATCTAGTAGAAAGGTATGAATTAAGCAAAGAAACATGTTATGTAACTTTTAAATATAATGTTTAATTTTTCTATTTTATTTTGTAATTAGCCTAGAAAATAATATGTTTCATTATGGCATGGATCATGTCTGTCAGGTAGTTTATGTATGCATACCCATGACAGTTTCTTGTTTCCTCTCACTATTAATTTCTTTCCTTCTCCAGTGGACAAAGTATTATCCTGCGCCCTGCCCTAATCCAACCATTCTGGTGGATAAGGTCCCAGCAAGGCAGAACATTGTTCTATGGAAACAATTTCTGGGAAAAGGACATGGCATTAAAATATGGGAATTGTCAGGCCTTGGTGTATCTCTGCCCAGCTGGGGACCTAAAGCCTGCTCTCTGGGGAATATCACAGTAACACCTATGGGCAGGTGTTAGTATTTCCTCCCTAGGTAATTTAAGTTTTATCTCTGGCAGGAGGAATTCTAGGAATTGGGTGTGCCTTTTACCTGTCCTTAGGTTTAGAGTAAAAGCTTGCTGTAAATAGAGATTTCATGTCTAGTCACTTACAATAAGTAGACTTGTTAGCCAGAATGTGTGCACTGATTTTAAGGAAATTAGAGAATAACTTCTAGAGTCTTAAAACATAGGTGGGTAAAATTACCACCTATGAACTAACTCAGAAATTCCAGAAGTATATGACTATGCTATCTGTTCAGTAGAACTTTAAAAGAAACTGTGATACCTTCTTAACCTGGCTGAAGGTCAAAGAAAACAGAAGCCAAAAGAAAAAACAAAGCATATACTTAAAAAGTGATAATGCTACATGTGGCAATGGGTTTTACAAAAACATGTAGGAATTCCTTGTTAAGTATTTCAATTACGTAGGCCAAGGAAGGCCAAGGAAGAGACCATCATGCCAGAAAGTCTAAACGCCAAGACTGTCCCCTGGAGATGGTATTTGCAATCCAAACTGGGAGAATCCATGTTGGTAGCAAAGGGGACCGTGTCTTTCCCTTCCCCAAACAGCACTCTTATGGGAAATCACAGAGATGGAGCATCTGAGTGCACCCCCACCAATGATAGCCTCTGCCCTGAAAGAGACACCCTTGGCGAAATGGGGCCCAACAGTATGGACCTCAGGTTTGGAGATTGCATGGTTCAGGGATGGCTCATTAACTACTGATGACAATATACTTCTGGAATTCCTCAAAGGAAGATATAAACAACCTTACTATTAAAGGAGCTCAGTCCTCCTCTGTGTATTTTAAAAATGCAGTCTCTGTTAAACCAATGTGGGCTCAGCCCCATGGTTATCTGATGAAGGATTATAGATTAGATAGAATTGAAAAAACTGGGAGGATAGAATCTGTTTGTGCCTTTTCCCTCAAACAATAGGTTAGCTACTTAGAAAAAAAAAGTTGTTTATTCTTACTGAGCACAGGAGACTGGGAGGGAATGTATTTTTTTTCCTCTGTTTGCAGATGCAGGGACACATTCTTTGCCCTAAAATTTTCTAGTATAAAGTTGTCACTAAGTTTCAATAAAATGAGTTCAGAATTGGCTCGGCCAAAAGCTAGTCGCCTGTGTTCTTTTCTCTACCCGGTCTTGGGGAGTCCTGGTCTCGAGGCTGGGACTCTGGTCTGCGGCAGTATTAAATACTCCATTTGTAATTCTAGCAATTCTTTTTTTTATTATTATTTATTCAATTGTGCATGTGAGCGTATGTATGTGTGTGTGCCCGCGGGCGCGCGCGCGCGCGTGTGTGTGTGTGTGTGTGTGTGTGTGTGTGTGTGTGTGTGTAGAACCACGGACGAATTCGGGAACCACCATCGACGCCTCCACCTCCTTCTGCCCTGGGATTCACAGGCTCCGCCCTACCAGGACCAGAAGCGCAGGCCGCCCCCATTTCCGCCTGGCGTCTATACATAGGATCTGGGATCCAAACTCAGGACCTTCCGCCTGAAAGGCAGAGGCGTAACCCCTGAGCCACCTCTCCAGCCCACAATTATTCTTAATCAGATGTTGTATGCACATTTGCTAACAAATAACTTGAAAACTTCAACTTGTACAATAAACTCAAAAAATAATTTTAGTGTTTATGTAAATAAAATGAACAAATGCTTTATTTTCAGCAGCGACTGCTATGTCCAATGCACAAATACGTAATTTGACCTAAAAAAAAAAAGCAAACATAGTGTTTGTGCTTCTGAATCTGGGTAAATTTGCTTAACACTGTGATCTTCAGCCCCAGGCTTCTGCAACAGTAATAATTCTATTCTTTGTGACTGAGTTAAATTGCATAGTATGTAAATGCAAGTGTTTTTCATTCATCTTTTGATAGACAGCTTGTCTGATTCTTTATCTTGGTTAGACTGCAATAAACAAGTATGGATAGGTGTTACTGTGATGTTACGGGGCCTATATTTCTTTGCCATGTACACAGGGATGGTAGTCCCTCCTAACAAAGTAGTATGTATACATTACTTGAAAAATCAACTAGTAACTCCATTTTGATTTTGATATACTTGTATAAGAAATAGTTTGGGGGAGGCTGGAGAGGTGGCTCAGGGGTTAAGCCTCTGCCTTGCAAGCAGAAGGTCCTGAGTTCAGATCCTACACCCCACCTATAGAGGCCAGGCAGAAGCAGGGGCAGCCTGCGTTTCTGGTCCTGGTAGGGCGTAGCCTGTGAATCCCTGGGCAGAGTAAACAAGAAGGTGGAGGTGGCCCATGGTGGTTCCCAAATTCGCCTGTGGTTCTACACACACAGACACACACACACACGCACACATGCGCACACACTCACACATGCACAATTGAATAAATAAAAAACAATTAAAAAATTTAAAAAAAAGAAATAGTTTGTGGGGCTGGAGAGGTGGCTCAGGGGTTAAGCCTCTGTCTGGCAGGCGGAAGGTCCTGAATTCGGATCCTAGACCCCATGTATAGACGCTGGGCGGAAGCGGGCAGAAGCAGACGCAGCCTGCGTTTCTGGTCCTGGTAGGGCAGAGCCTGTGAATCCCTGGGCAGAGTAAAGAAGGAGGAGGGGGAGGCGGTCCATGGTGGTTCCCGATTTGCCCGTGGTTCTACACACACACACACACACACACACACACACACATACACACACGTGCACACACACACACACGCACAATTGAATAAATAAAAAAAATAAAAAAAGAAATAGTTTGGAAGACTGTATAAATGGAGACTTATGGGTTATAACATGGAAGGTAATGATTATAATGGAATGAAAAGCTCTACATATCGAATGATAAACATTCATTTTAAATGAGTTTTGGAAATTCCTATGAGTTCAGATTGAAAGGGAACCAAAACTATGTAACTTAGGTGAAGGGGCTTTAATTGTTCTGGATTATATTTAAATTTATCCAACATTGAAGTTAAAATGTTTAGATTAGGATCTGATTAGGGAAAAAAGATTACATAACCCTTGGATGCAACAAATTGCCATTCATCTACTGCATATTATTTCCATTCTGAAATTTTAAATTAAACTGCATAAGATGTATTTTCAAATATTTGATTGCTTGTTATTAAGGGTTTTTTATGACATTTTAGAGAGTAATTATTTACTAAATGAAATTTTCAAAAAAGATTTCTCCCATATAAGTTATTTAGTAGAAATGAATCCACATTGGAACTTATGTGACATAATTAACAGATATTTGATGCTTAGACAATTAAATAAAAGGTCATTTGCCTTATTTCTGCCCAGAATCTGACATTGTTGATGCTATATGCATTGGTGGAACAATTTAGTTCATAAGTGTAGCTGCTCGTGATGAAAATCAGTGACTCTTACAATGGAAGGAGCTGGCTGAACCTGATATGGGCCAAATGTAACACCTAGTGCTAGCATGCACTTAAACTGAAATGTTGTCACTTCAAATTAGTTTGCATTGACATCTGTGGTTATTTAGTATTACAAGTTAATTTGGCTGACTTCCAGAACAAATAAACAAGAGCAAAACTGTCTCCATGCATTTATTGTGCTTGAATGATTGAAGGGCTTTGTGTGTATATGGCTTTAATGTTCCAGAATAATTTTATCCAACAGCAGGAGGTGGCTAGACTTCCAAACAAACTGTTCTTTTATTGTAAATTATATGAAATCTACATGAAAAGGATATTTGGTTTTAATTACAATGAAAATAAATAGAAAATGACTGGACTATTTTACAAAACATTCTAAGCATTACCATAGCAATAAAATGTAAATAGAAGGGTTTGTAGAAAAATTAAAATAATTAATGGAAAATGAAAAGATTTTGAACTGCTGGAAGTAAAATAATCATTATTGAATAGATGGGAAATTAAAGCTCTTGAAAAACAGGGAAAAACAAAAAAGTATCTAAATAATGATCTTCCAATGAGAATTTTCAAATTTAGTGCATCTAATAAGCCACAGGAAAAAGAGAATAGACGTTTATGTTCTTCGGCCACTTTTGAGTTCCACGTTTCCTTTCACAAATGGCTAGCACAAGCCTCATTTCCACTTGCACTTCAAATAGAAAGAAGAAGTGATGAAGGTACACACCATGGTGCTGCCTTCTATTAGAAGGTTGCTAATCTGTACCTGTATATTTCATTCACAAAATCTCACAAATTCCTAAAATTAAATGTTTAATTTTATTAAACTAAAATATTAATATTTCATTTGTAATTCTAGCAATTATTCCTAATCAAATGTTTACTAAGAGATAGATAGGCAAAAATCTTCAACTTACATTCACAAAATTCAGAAGAATTTTGATGTTTGGATAAATGACATGACTAACTTTTTGACCAAAATGGACTATTTACATCAACTTATGTTGCACATTGGACTCATGAACAAAATGACCATGGTGACAAGGGAGGGTTATACATAGGTGAAGAATCAGAACTTTCCACTCACCATTCACAGAGTCTACAACAAATCTCGAGAAGTGAAATTGAACAACACAGAATCCTTGCTGAGTTTCTGACACCATAATTGTCAGTAGTGTTCAGGCAGGTAGGACTAACAGGTTAATAGCATTTTATACCTTCTGTTATTGAAATGTTACTTACAAAATCAGGACATCATTTGGATATGGAATATTTTCTTTGGGATGCAATGTTTCTGCCAAATTTGTGGTTTGCTAATTTACATAATACCATTCTTATGCTTTATTTTAAAGCTACATTTCTTCTTAAAAGGAACTCTCTTCCTAATAAAAAATATGAGAGTGGGCCCATGTGATTGGAATTCCCTGTTTTTACTATGTGATTACCAAGTGGAAGCAGTTGGCTGGAAATCACAAATTCCTTCCTAAGCATATATGTATGCTGTAAGTACCACAACCCCTGACCTCAAACTGCACAGCAAAGCCATCATGTAAAAGACTGCATCACACACACACACACACACAAATCACACCGATGACTTATTTCTAATGGAATAGAATGGAAGACTCAGAAATAAAACTACATAGCTATGTCCATTTAAAATTTAACACAGGTATAGAAAAACCTTAAAGTAAAGGTGATCTATTTGACAAATTGTCCTGACAAAACTGGATATTCACATGAAGAAAGAAATTAGATCCATATCCCTAACCGTGCACAAAAATCTCGAAATATAATAGAGGTCTTACCTTGATTAAACTTGCAAAAAGCAAGAAAACACAAAACAGGAGAGGTGCAGAATGTTAGCAAGAAAATAACTATCAGCCCGAAAAGCAGGGGAGATGAGGCTGTCAATAATAGGAGGTGAAAATTGCTTACATTTGTTTTATACATATAAGTAATTGCTAGCAAATGAGAAAATGTAATTGAAAACCTAAAATATTAGATTAAATTACAATTTTTAAAAAGTTTAAAACCCAAAATATGAAAACGTCTGAAAAGTCAGGATAAAAATTGTACTTATCTGAAAATCAGTATTGGTACCAAGACTTTTTAAGTAGTTTGTATTTCTACATCTACAATACAACTTCAAGTAAGTTACTGTGCTGGTTACAATGATTGATCTTTACTCTGAAGTGGAATATGAAGCCTACTCTTTAATAGAGGCAACTGTATGTTTGCCATCCCTAGTATTCCTCTGGGTGATTGTTAGTGCTACTATGGACTGTATTTAGTATTAACGAAAAAGAACATTGACCCAGTTAAGAACTGGGGTATTCATGAATCATGGCTTGACTCAATCTGTCAAGTGAAGCACATTACCATCTTCTGCATCTTCTGCAGTTTCAATTTCACATGTAATACAGAATTAGTAGTGCAATTGATAAGGTAAAGTTGAGACATATAACTAATTGGCTTCTAGCAGAATTGAACAATGATATCACTATCTCTTTTTAATTCTGTTATGAATGGAGGTAATACAAGTATATTTTGTTTTCTCTCTTCTTTACCCTTTACCACAGAAAATGACATAAGAAATATTCCATTTATTTAACTAAAATAATATAGGTATAAAAATAAACATCATCAAAGACTACTGCCTCTTCTAGTGAAGAGGAAGTATTTCTCAATTGTACTCATGCTTTTCTATAATGTTTCATGCAAAATTAAAGTCTATTGTTTTTATTTGGAGATCAAAGATGAAAATTTTTATATGAGAAGGGATGAATTTATGATTGTGATTCATCATATTTTTATAACTGAAATATTGTTTTTCTATAATGATATTTTACTTGAAAATATGAACTACATTAGTAGATAGAAAAGCATATTATCCTCTGTGATTTTTATGGTCCTTTTGCAATAAACTGAAGTGCTAAAGAGACATCAAATGATCAGTTTTCTACAAGCAAGTGAATAAGTCCTTGCTCCTTTGTTTTTTTAATTCACATTTGACCATTAAATGAAATGTCTTTTGTTGAGGCTAAAGCAGACTTAAAAATATAATAGGCAACACAATTATAGATGCACTGTGATATTTACAAAGCCATATGTGTACTACATTGGACAGAAGTCAATGCAAGGACCCTACAGACTACAGAGGATGCTCAGTCCCCACAGCCCAAGAAGAAACCATTCATCTCTTTACTACAGATTAAAACTAAACTATGTTCTGGAAAGACTTAAAATTACTATTGTTTTTAATGTAACCTAAGCTTTTGTATGTAACTTTTTTTCTAATATCAGTAATAGTAAATTGCCCAGTAAATATTTGGGAAATTCTAGAATCTTTTGATCCATAGGCACACATAGCCACACATTATCCATTAGCTATATTGATGTGCAAGAGAGTGATATTGACTATGAAAGCCAATCAATCCTTTTTTATCATCAAAATGACTTTATTCACTTCAAAGTTTATAATTATAAATTTCTGCTCATAATTTTGCATAGCAGTCTCCATTCCTAATGTTTAACTAGTCTCCATCAGATAGTCTGCAAAATTTTGAACTTAAATCATCTGCCATTTTAGGATTTTTGTATGGTTTTCAAGTTAAAAAGAATGATGTGTGCATCTTTGAGCAGATTTCATTAAAAAAAAGTTTTATTGTGTGTAGATTTTTCTAAGTCATTGCAAACTTATTTCCTTTTGGTTTCACAATTTGACAGAAATTTTGAATAATATGTCAATGACTTTGCAGAAAATACTAAGTAAACCCATTGATATTTAGTAGTTATTTTCTTCTAAGACAAGTACATTCATCACTCTTTTTCTGTGAAAATATAATTCACAGTTAAATTCATAGTGCAAAGCTGTGAATTTGAAATATTCTCTTTGCATTAATAGATGTTTTTCTACACTCCAAGGCCATGAATGATTTGAGAGCTCATTCTCCAATCTGTACATTCCTTGGGAAGTAACAGACTTTCATATGAAAACCAACTCATGCTGGAAAAAATTCTATCCTGACAATAACTAAGATGTCAAGTATGGTAAGCATTCAGCAAGGTATATTAGAAAGTGTAGAGGGCTCATTTCACTGGCATGATTGCATGGGTTGGTTTTCCCATACACACACACACATAGTGTGATGACTCCAGGCCATCAGGGCCGAGAAAGGTGAACATGCTGCAGGTCCTCCACCCCCTCACTGAAATCCAGGGGACTCCGGACATAGCAAGAAGCTTGTCGAGGCAAGACTCAATTTATTGGGGGCAATGAACCAGTTTATATAGACAGCAGACTGCAGGGCGTGAAACGGGCAGCCAATTACCTTAATGGTCAGCACAGCACACAGGCAACATAGGTCAGACTTAACATATATCTATAAAGGACACATGTTGGCTTCTATAAGCCAATTAGGGCTCTCTATAATATAAACAGGGTTACACCCAGCACACTAGCTCTCAGCACCATCTTTGGTCCCATGTGCCAAGCCACGCCCTGCTCACTCCCTCTCAGACTGTTATTCCTGGGCAGGCCCATCAATGATGACCTACAAGTAGCAAAGTGGATATGTGGGAATAACCTTATCAAAACCTCATTCATCAGGTAAAGTATCATTCTTGCTCCAGTCATCAACCAGGCACATCATATTGATGTAAACAGATGAAACTTAGTGGGCCATACATACAAAATAAACTGAAAGTTGAAGAGGCATGATGGGAAAGAAGATGATTTGTATTACAGCAAGAGAATTTAGATTGGATTTTAAAGGATGAACAGTCACCAATTTATTCGATTCATGTATGTGAAACCCTTATAGTATATAAATAAATTTATTTTATAATAAAAAGTCATTTTGCCAATCAGGACATGAGGATTCATGCAGTAATGACAGGAAAGATTGTGCACTTTGAATTAGACATTCTTCAAATTTTCTTCTGAGAATTTTCATATATTAATTACTCTTCTTTATTATTGAACAGTAACATAAAAGTTCACATATTATAGTGTTTAATGTGATATTTAATATATACATTGAATTATGCTAATCATATCTAACTTCTTGTACAATTATGACTTCATTGGGAAAATATTCAAAATAATTTCTTCTAACTCTGAAAAACTGAAGCCTTTCCATCTAAGAATAATCCTTATAAATTACAAGTTAATGTGGCATTATATTAGCCTTGTATTAGAATTCCTCATGAATAAATTGTTAACAAGTTTTAGCAAGAATTATGGAACTACATGGACCATTTATAAAGGGAGCAATACTGGATTAGCAAGAAAACACATTTGTTTGCTAATAAATTGCAGAAATAAATGATGACTAAGTTCACTCAAATTTTCTCAGGGGACAAGGTAAGATAAGCAGTAGTGGAGAAATAAAAAATATATAAGGGATCAAGATATGATGAAATTAAGTTCTCAAATACTTATGAACTTTATTTGAAATGGTAGTGGTCATCCTGGGAATATCAGGCAAAAAGTATAATGCATGCTTGGGTTTAAATCATTAATATGATCTTTATTACTACCAGTGATTTTTATCTGTCTAAACATATATGGAAAATATCAAGACAAAAAGAATAGCCTGGGAATCCCTTGGCAAAGCTATAGCTTATTTGCCAATATCCCTTATTTTCCAATAAGGGATACCAATCCAGAATGATTCATTGGTCCTCTTAAGGCACACATATTAAGTGACCTCTGTTACAACTATACACACACATAGATACAAACACACATGCAAAAAATCTTATTTCCACTAAGTAAAACCCGATTTAAATATATTGGGATTCACTGCCTTTTCATTCAGAAAGGCTTTCATCAAAAACCAAAATGAACAGAAATAAATCCTGACGGATATGCAGAGTTAAATATACACTTATCTAGTTTTCATAAGAATGTGAATTAGCTCTAACACTTGGAATCTGCATAGGCTTTCTTCTAAAAATTAACAATAAAAATGTCATATGATCCAAAAATACCATTCCTTAGTCTGTAGCCAAGGGCCTATCATTGGCATAATTTTAAAGCTATACTTGCATTTTGATGTTTATCACAGTACTCTTAACAATACTCAATAATAAACAAATCTGTAGGCCACCAGCAGATTCCTTGTTAGAGTATGGAATACATACACAGAGTAGATTATTGTCTGATCAAAGACACTAAAATCATTGCTTTTGAAATTACACAGAATTAGAGATCGCCATATTAAGCCAAATAAAACAGACATAGAAAGACAAATTACACATATTTACTCCCATGTTAGAAACAAGTAAGTATAAAAGAAAGCCTGGATATAAAACTAATCTTGGATATTAAAAGGGAATTATTTGAGAAAAGAAGGGCTAGCAAGTGTAGCAAAATAGGAAAGGAAGATACAATGGTGGTAGCTATAATCAAAGTGCATTAACTGCATGTATGAAAATGCCATAATGAAACCTTTTACTTTTGTAATTAATATGCCATGATATGATTTTAAAGCCTTACTTCAAATTTGAGAAATGCTTAGTATTGAAATTTGTTAAAGACCTAAAATTTGAACTGTTTAACCATCCCTAATTAAGCCTTCCTTGGGAATAGTCCCCCAAATACTGTACCAGGCCACAAAGTTTCTTGAACATATATGTTTATAGTTTACCTAACCCTAAGAGAAAGAAAATAGAATCTGCCTAGATATGTATCAATAGATTAATAGACAATGGAAATATGATACATACATATGATGGAATTTATTCAGCTGCAAATAAAAATGAGGTACTTAAATATCCAGGAAAACTGATGTATAAGAAAATAATTATTTTAAGTGACTAAGAAAGAAAACATCATCTATTCTCTCTCAAGTGATCACAGATTTTAAATTTTACATACATGTATGCATATAGTTGTGGACGTCGTTCTAGGTCATAAAACTGTGAAGAATACTATTCAAGAGAAAAAAGAAGCTTTAAGGAAGAAGTGGTTAAGAAAACACATTTGATGCTAGAGTGCACCGGGGCACTATTTGAAGCTAAGGGTACAAGTGAGAGGTTTCTGGGAGTGAATGGAGGAGTAGAAGAGGATCCAGATAGCAGATTACATAGGAACACATCATAAAGGCAACCTTATGCTGAATGCTGCTTACAACAAAGAAATATGAAACATGATACATCCTACAACCATTAAAATTCGTAGTTTCTGCCTCTATCTAGTGGATTCTAGTAGTATCTGCTCAGTTTATGGAAATAAGCTAGGCTGTTTAATGAATCTTCTGTCAAAATTTCATGTCATGGACCTTGTAAAATGAACATTTGTGTTTTCATTTCATCTTGAGATGCCCTGATGTCTTTGTCTTGCTCAAACTCGGCCACCTGCTCACTGAATGTCTTTCACTCTCCTGGGCAGTTGGCAAATGTCGTTTCACAGAAGTTTCCTTGTGTCACACAGCCCGAGATTGTGTGCAGCAGACCCCGTCAGCCAGGCCTTCAGGCCTTACCCTGCTGCTTTCCTACCTTTACTCATGCTATGACCTGCAGATTTGCACTAGCACAAGCTAATACTCACAGACTGGCCATATCCCAAGACCTCATTGGGAGGAAGCCCATCCTGGCATTTGTTCTCTCTCTTTGGGTTGACAGGAACCACAGATTCATCCTGTGTTTTTTGGCATGGAAATCACGCTCCTGCTTCATAGAAACCATTCCTTGTTTCCTTAAGGAAAGGAGTTGCATAATTCATGTCAGGGGAACTTTTTAAACTTTTATCAATAACACCAAATTTGCAGAATAATGGTGATTCACAAAGATTTTCCACATACATTTTCAAAGGATTCAAAAATTTTTATTTTTTTATTATCATGTTGAGAAAATCTATCCAAACTAAAAGGTTATGTAACATTGATACAAGTTCTATCATGTATTCCTAAAATAAAAATGTAGAACAGAAGCATCCTATGCATTCATTGGAGAGTTACAAAAGTTGCAAAGAAGTGTTAACTTTATACTTGTATGAAAATGAAACCATTCTATTTTTTTCTGTATAAATGATATTCCAGATAGAATTCTGCATGTGTTTCTGGAAGAAGCTAATATACTGTGAACGAAAAATTTATATTATTAATAAATAACTGCCATTACTCTGGTGACTGAGCAAGGCAATTGTTCTTATAAATTTATGCAGCAATTTCTCCCAGATTTTGGAAATTTATTACTGGACTGAACATTCAATGTTGTTTGAATTGATGTGTTTCACATCATATATAGTTTATTTAAGAGAGATATCTATCATCAAAAATAACCAGATGAAAGGGCTGGAGAGGTGGCTCAGGGGTTAAGCCTCCGCCTTGCAGGCGGAAGTCCTGAGTTCGGATGCCAGATCCCACGTATAGAAGCCAGGCAGAAGCAGGGGCGTCTTGTGCTTCTGGCCCTGGTAGGGCGGAGCCTGTGAATCCTGGGGCAAAGTAAACAAGAAGGAGGTGGAGGCGGTCCATGGTGGTTCCCGAATTCGTCCATGGTTCTACACACACATGCGCACATACATACGCACACATGCACAATTGAATAAATAATAATAATAAAATTTAAAAAAATAAATGGTCCATGGGAGACTTAAGACTAAAACAAAGCAAAGGTTCTTGACTTAAGAAAGACTATTCAGGTCATGTCAGGAACAGGAGTGCAGCTTTCATGGAATTGGAAATAAGGAATATACACCTACAATTACAAATACAACTCTTTTTTTTTGTGGTGGAACAGAGGATTAGTTTGAGGGGGGATGGTGAGAAGTGGGGATGAATACTTAATATGCTTGTAAAATTAGAAAAAATACAATAAAATAACATAAAAATAATAAATACAACTTTTGTTTCTTTTTTTTAAATCTTTTTTTTTATTCAATTGTGCGCGCGTATGTGTGTGTGTGCATGCATGTATGTGTGTGTAGAACCACGGACGAATTCAGGAACCGCCATGGACCGCCTCTTTGTTTACTTTGCCCCGGGATTCACAGACTCGGCCCTCCCAGGACCGGAAATGCAGGCCGCCCCTGCTCCCGCCTGGTGTCTATACATGGGGTCTAGGATCCGAACTCCTTCCGCCTGTCAAGGCAGAGGCTTAACCCCTGAGCCACCTCTCCAGCCCCAATATATACAACTTTTAAGAGACAAGATTGTCTCTCTTTCTGATCTTGTTAAAGATCTGTCCTATTAGCAATGATTACAAGGCATGTGTCATCTTTGAAAAATTTTTAGAATAATTCTCTTCAGCTTGAACTATTTTTAGTTTTATTGCTTCCTGAATCATATATCCTAATTGATATATACCTCCTCAAATCTTTGTGATGTAAATGCAACCATTCAAAATATTTCTTATTTATTTAAATTTTTCCAGTGATTTTTATTTAACAGTGGATGCAGAATTACTCGGGCAGGCAATACTGCAATAATCTCAGTGTTTTATCTTTCTTTTTTGAATGTTGTACTTAAAGTATGACTCTAATTCTTCTACATAGGTAATCGTCTCTTGACGATTTTTATTGTCATTCATCTCTCATAATAACTCTAATTTTTCACATCAATTCTTCTGAGGCAAAAAGACAGTAAGACAGTATGTAGGTTGTTGAAGACTCAGATGAGCAGATAAAGTAGGATTAGAGGGTGGTTTGACATTAGATACAAAAAGCAGTTATTTGAGAAGAGGCTACAGTGTACTTTAGGATGAGTAGAGTTTTAAATGATTTATATTAAATTGTATTATAAAGTAGAAAGAGGCAGTTGAAAATTCACAACATAAAAAATTGAACAAATGTGAAAATGGAAATGCTATTATCTTATTGGGATGAGCTACTGGATGATCATATGTCAAATAATCATACTGCTCTCTAAGAATACATAAAATATTACAGGCCAACTAAGGATTTAAACTTATTGTGTCATACTGACATATAGCCACAGTTTTCTGGAAAGTAAAGCATGAGGACCAGACTTGAAGGCCAGTCTGTTTTACATAGACAGTCCCTGTCTCAAAATACAATTTTTAAAGAATAGCCTTTTCACCCCACCCGGCTCCGCCGGTCTGGACGCGCATGCGAGGTCCAGCCGGGCCTCACCCCTCGCCCTAGGTAAGTCCCCGTTTGGGCCCCGTCTACCAGGACCCCAGATCAGCCCACAGGGACCCGGCTCCCACTCCCACCATCCAGCGGGAGCCGCGCGGCGGCCGAGGGACGAGGAGGACCTCCCCTTGCGCCCGGGCCCCGCCCCAGCTGCCATCGGGTTAAATAGCTCCACACCCACGCGCCCATCCTCCCTTTTCACCCCACCCCGCTCCGCCGGTCAGGACGCGCAAGCGCGGTCCAGCCGGGCCTCACCCCGCGCCCTAGGTAAGTCCCCGTTCGGGCTCCGCCCACCAGTACCCAGGCCAAATAATTCAGTTTAGTGAAATTGAGAGATCTTAAGAGTTAAAATGACAATGCCAAAGTCAAAGTGCAAATCCATGAGAAACAACACTCAAGTAAACAAATTTCCCACTGAAGAAATTAATCCCATGTTAGACTCCAACAAGAACAAACCCGTGGAAAAAGGCCAAGAAAGCCTCACCCAGGATAAGGTCTTCCAAAATATGATCATTACCATGTTCAATACTATGAAAGAGGAAATCCGGGAGGAATTACATAATCGAATCAATCGCTTTGAAGAGGAACACAACAGACATCTGGAAGAGTTGAGAAAAACAGTGCAAGAAACAAAAAGTGGCATAGAGCAGTTAAAACAAACTCAAGCAGAATTTAAAACTGAGTTAAAAGACAAGTTATCTTCAACCCAGAAAGCCACAGAGAGTCTTATCAACAGAACTCACCGAGCCCACATTGAGACACTCAAAAGTAAACCTATGTAACACAGTAATTGCAAGGATTATGAACAAGAGAGATGGGTTAGGAGGGCCACACCAGAAACAAGGAGAGAGGGGACCATGTTACAGCAGAGAAAATAGGCCTCCATCAAGGTCTGCAAGGGGTGACATACAGTGCCCAGCAGAATGGAGTGAAGGGAATTGCAGGAGCAGCAAAACTGCAAAAGAAAATCAACAAACCAATCCAGAACTTCAGAGACTCTATATCAATCACATAGAACTAGGACAGCCTAATCTCTCCCCATCCTGGAGCTCAGGGACATTTGCAGAAGAGGGGGCGGTAAGATTGTAAGAGCAAAAGGATGGGAGGAGCAACAATTTGCAAGATTCTCAACAATAATTGGGGCCAAAGCAATCATAATGGGACTTTGCATGCCCTGCGCAATGTCCAGCGCACTGTTGCCCTCATAAAGTCTAGCATCTGTTAAGGGCACCGAGACCCCTGGAGGCAAGGGATTGACAGCCATAGTAGTGATCCTATGCTTAAGGGGAACAAGAGAAAGGGCTTATGGAAATGCCACTGGGTCCTTATATGTCATCGGAGAGGAGGACCCAGTGGAGAGTTAGGCGTACACAATAAAGGACTCTCTGGGAATTGGGGGGGAGGCACTGGGGGAAGGGGAAGGGGAGGAGGGGGTTCGGGGGGAGGAGAGGGGAGGGAGGGAACTGGTAAAAAATTTTAAAATGTATAATTAAATTTTTAATAAAAAAAAGAAAAAAAAGAATAAAGTTCACCTATCATTTTGTAGTGTTGAATATTTCAACATATCTCACTCATAGACAAAAATTTTCTGCAAAAATTTCAAATAGTAATAACTAGAAAATATCTAAAATACCTCCTCAAACTAGATATTAGGGTATGAAAAGTACCAGGACTATCAAAAATGGAAATTTTTTTGGTGTAATATGCTTCCAGTTTAAGGCCTCTATTTATATTTAAGATAACATTTACAATGAGCTTCTGAAACTGATATAGTCATTTTGGGGGGAAAAAGGTCAATGAGCTCTTTACACAAAGTATTTTAAGCTGGTATAAAACAAGATCATTATGATTTTGACAGAATTGGGACCAACTTTCTTTCTATGTAAGAGACATACATTGAAAAAACATTCAGTATGAAGGACAAACAACGTGGAGATCATGGGGAGAGTTCTTCTGTCATATTCTCATCTTACCAAAATTTCCTTTGTAAAGAAAATGGTAATAATTAATAAGAAAATACTGTACCACTTGCCTGGTCTATAGCCATTGCATTAGTTGCTTTTCCTGCTCCTGAAACAAGACATGAAAAAAGGTGTGTATTTATGTATGTGTGTCTCATACATCCATCATGTGGAAGAAATCATGGTGGCAAGAGAAGAGGCAGCTAGTCATATTCACCTGCAGTCAGGGCCAAAGAGCTGTGAAAGCTACTGCTGAGCTTTCTTTTTCCTGTGTAATTACTGGAGGACTCCAGGTGATATAATGGTATTCTCCACATATAAAGGTGGATCTTTCCATCCTGATTCACCTAATCTGTAAATTCCACATTAGACCTGATTCCATGATCAATCTAAATCCTGTCAAGATGATGACATAATCCATGACAGACATTCTAACCTTACTGTAACATGAAAGCAAAAAAGTCAAAGTCCTACTGTTCACACCATCTTCTTTAATAATTTTAACCCATTCTTCCCTTCATATCCTTATAATAAATAGCTCTCATACAGAAGTGGGTCTTAAAATCAGTTTGTGATAATAGCACACATTGTACAGAAATTGATACCATATCATTTTGTGTTAATAGGTATTTTTGCTATTATATGAAAATAAGAAAAATGAATCTCCAGGATTTTAAAAATATGGAAAACTCAAAATTCAAAATAGAAAATATAATTGTGTAAAATATAATTGTGTATTCTTGCTATGCAAAATGAAGAAACTATCTGTTTAGAATAATAAGGCACAGAAAGCGTGAAGTTTAAGTATGAGATTGTTCAGTTACTATAAATCTGTTGCATTTTTGCAAGTATCAAATCAGGCTGTTTCTTCTTTCTCATCTACTTAATTTATGGTAATCTACACTGCTAGCAGGCTCCTTGAATACCTTTGCATATTAAATGTGTTGGATAATACAAGAAAACAGTTTTTATCATGAAAGGGAAAAAATCTTTCTTTTCTTTTGAACCAAAAAGCCACTATTAATAAAAGACTGACCTTACACATTTGTGTAAGGTCATGTGTGTGTATGTGTGCATGTGCGTGTGCATATGTGCATGCGTGCGTGTGTGTGTGTGTGTGTGTGTGTGTATGTGTGTGTTGAGAGAGGGCCTTAGATATCTTAGCCTGATCTCTTTTTTATATTGAGGTCCTGGCTGATCTTAAGCTCTTGATCCTCTTGTAAATTTCTTATATTATGTAATAAAAACTAGACACAAAATTACTACACTTACAAATATAACACCATTTCTTGGATAATAAAAAGGTTTTCTCCTGAAAATAGAAATCTATAGTCCTTTATTTTCTGTACTTTAAAATGTTATTTTTTTTTAAACTCAGGTTTACTCATTCAAAGTTGTCATAATAACCATGGATTTGCTCTTGTTGATCAAGTATCCTCAGATTATGTTGGAACATTTCATAGGAAGAAAATAGAGCTGGTGTGGTCATGCAAAATGTGCATCTTTATTGCTCAGTTGTCATATCTTAGGGTGAAATAGGAAATCTTCCTATGCACACACATGCATTTTTTCTGTGTTGCCATATCTAACTCCATCATTATCGTTCAATATTAGTTAGTATAATATATTTGTTTCCTTTCTGCAATGTTTGGCTACTGTGCAGTTCTTGATTATTCATGCAGATTTTTATTATTTGTACATATAAATGTTTAACCAAGTTTTAGGAATTCTGCTTGTGATTTAAAACTTAAAAAAATCAGAGTGAATTTATGTATTTATTTGGTTGAATGTTGGAGGTAATGAAAATAGATAAAACTTTAAAGCATTTTATTTACAAGAACAATATTTAAGATTTTTATTATTTTGTATTCTCTTTTTTAAATTTTCAGGAATATGTGGGTGTTTGTATATTGGTATACCTATGTTCAAATAAATGTTGCCACATCTTTGGGTTCATGTGCTAATGGATTCATTCTATGGCTCTGGGCTCCAGATTGTGGAGGAATGTGCTTTAATTGCTGAACCTTCTCACCAGTCCTAAATATTTGCTCTCTAAGTTGAACATCATTGGTAAAGTTTTATGATTTCACTTATATTTACAATTTATCACTTCACATTTGTCGGATGAAAGGATCACTTTCTTACTGATCAGATTTTCACAACTTAAAGAAAATTCCTAAATACCAGCAATGTCCATTTAATCCTTCATTTCAAAAACATGGTATATGTTACTTAAACCAGTATTAGAATACATATACCTAGAACTTCACATGATTAAGTTTGGAATAAATTATGCCTTTTTGGAGTTATAAGCTTTTTGCTGATATCAAAAATTAAATACCAACACCAAGTTCAAAAGAACTGTGACACTTCATTCTTTGTTGTAATATATTTTGTCTGTTGGAAGTCCAGCATTTTGCTACAATTTATGATTATTATTGGAAGTTAACATTGGCGTTTAACCCTAAACAGAAAGAAAACTAGTGACTATTTTTAAGAACTGACTAGGTTAAGGATCAAGATAATAGTGTTTTTACAATAAAAAGCATTTATTTGACTTATTAAATTTCCAGATACAGAAAATCAGAAGCTCATTTCATTTTACATTATTATGAACACATGGTGTTGTATTCTTCTAAATAAATGGCTTGGTATTCCACTTTTATTTTATATCTGCCCTATTGAAATGATGAACTTAGAAGAAAAATATTTTTTCTCTGAATATTAAATTTATTTTCTCTTTTACTTAACAACCTTTGGAGAAAAAGCTGAAAAGATCTATGCATATGTGAGAAAACTAAGTTTGTCAACCTAGATATAGCTAATGAAAAATGTTGTCTTGTTCTATTTTAAAATTTTAGTTAATAATCCTTGTAAGAGAGAAATTTAAATTTAATTATTACTTATCTACATTGCTATTCAGCTTGCTTTTTAGTATTCTTGATTTAGTATCTCATCACATATTTCTCTCACATATGCCCCTCAAAAACCATTTATTCTATAATATAATCAAAATATCATTATCATATTCAAGAAAATTTGCAACAGCCATTCAATAGTTTCATCTAATGCTCACCATTGTTTCAGTTTCACCTTTGCTGTTAATGATATAAAAAATGACTCAGGGAACAGAGTGATATATACCTGTGCTCATGAAACTAGGTTATAATCTTTTACAAGATCAGAAGAATTCATACAGTGATCTAAAGCCCAGGAAACCACTCATACTATACCCTTAGGAAACACTAAATGAGATGCATAATTCCTAGCTTGCCATTCTGCTTGAAGACATCTAATTCTCATTCCAGTTTACCTATTTGCAAAAGGAATAGGCAGGAGAGGTGAGAATGGAAATGGGGAAGAAAGAAAAAGAGAAATAAAGACATTACCTTTAGACAGGTTTAATTTTTCAGCTGTTTTCCATTCCTTATGTTTTAAGTCATTGAACATTAGAAATTAGAGCAAACATTCTATACTTCTTACATGTATGGATATATCTGTCTATATTTTGATTACCAAACAGATAATTTAAGATTTTGAGCTACTTAAAAGCTGTGTTATATTGCATCACATTTTATTATAATTTCAGTACCAGGCATGTATTCCCTGACAATAAGTGAGTGGCAAACTATTCAGAGAATAATTACCTTACAGCCTTGCACACGATTTTGCTCTACTGTATTATTCTTAAGAGAATTGCTATAGCTTGATGCATTCATAGCTGAGTGAGACCATTGACCACTTTTCATTGAGCCACTTGCTTTTACTTTTTGGTTTGTTTTGCTTTTTGCTCTCACTGACTTGAGAATGAAAGTTTATGATCTATATTCACTTAAGATGCTTATGTTTGGGAGTCAGGGGCACAGAAATGACTGATATAGCGAAACCCTGATCTTGGGACTTGGAAGGAGGACTGGCAAGGAAAGGCACATTTTCACATTCTTTTTTAAGAGAAAAAAAATGAAAGTTGTATTACAGGGTGTTTCTGTCTCATTAATTCTTACAAACTAATTTCTCCCCCAACATTCTCTGTACTTATCCCCTCATCCTTCACTCTTTAACTTTTGCTGCCATGGTTCTCTTTTCCCAAAGATATGAATATTTCATAAATTTGTTGTATTCAATTTCTCAACTTGAGTATTGATACTCCTGCCACATTCTAGGCAACCAACTTCTAAAAAGGAAAAAAAAGGGCCTGGAGAGCTAGTTCAGGGCTTAAGCCTCTGCCTTGTAGGCGGAAGGTCCTGAGTTCGGATCCTAGACCCACGTATAGACGCCAGGCGGAAGCAGGGGCGGCCTGCGTTTCTGGTCCTGGTAGGGCGGACCCTGTGAATCCCGGGGCAGAGTAAACAAGGAGGAGGTGGAGGTGTCCATGGTGGTTCCCGAATTCGTCCGTGATTCTACACACACATACATACATGCGCGCACACACGCATACACGCACAATTGAATAGAAAGGAAAAATAATGTAAAAATAACAATGATGAATAATTGTCAAAGTGAAAAATATTTATTTGATAACAAAAAGATTGTATTATTAGTTTTTATACTCAAAGGAAAGAAAAAGACTACAAATTATTTTGTTTCCTATACCTGTACCATGTGATACAAGAACTATATATACTTTCATTTCCTGTTAATTATATCTATATAGGTAAAATTTATTTGTGTTTAGAAAACTATCCTACCATAATACTTTCTTGGTTATGAATGTTTTGCACATGATGGGTGTTCAGATAAATTTTCGTACTGAATTGATAGTTATACAGATAATATACACTATATACAATATCTCTTCATAATGATTCTGAATCCATTTGTACTTTTTCTGTATTTTATTCTGTAGTAAATGCACATATTAATAATATTTTGAATCGCCAGCCCAAACATTCTGAAATGTGCCTTTGGGGAAAACAGTATCTGAATGTAAATTGCAGAATTGAAACTTGGATAACCTATGTAAGAAATTGAAACTCAAAAAAATGATTTACATACCTTTGCATGCTTGCTTTTATACTGAGCATTCATTACCCTTTTTAAAATTTTCTGAACCCATAAAGTTATTGAAATATGAATGATATTTACATGGAGTAAACGTTCAAGCATTTTAAGAAATGTGTTCAATTTATGCCCATAATTAAGAAGGAAAGCACAAGTAGGTAAAGATTATTAAATTATACCCATGTCTGTGAATAAGCAATGTTGTACAACATAAATTTTTAAATTTTTGATATAGAATGCTTTTAGTATATTTGTCCTTTATGTGACCTATTTTTGCTGTATTTTCAGCAATACAAACATATTAAGTAACATCAAACTATTATTTCTTTGTCATTAATGCAGTTTTGGGACTAGATATGGAATAGAGAAGGAAGAATTTAATGATAAGTGGAAAATTAGGATTCAGTCAAAAACATTGTGAGTAACACCATTCCCCTGGGCAGGTGGTATTGTAAAAAGACGTAGACTGTCCAAAGTGTCTTGTCAGACATTAAATTGCACCCTCTGCTTTCAACATAGAATGTTGTTTGTCTGTTTTCTCATTTCCTGTTTGTTATAATGTTCTACTATGAATAATTGCAAACTAGAATTATGAATTTGATCAAATTGCTCATTCCCCTAAGGTGTTTGTGTCAGGGATTAAAGCAATGAGATATGACTCATAAATATTGTGTGTTCATATATACATATGCATAAATATATGGAAAGACAAACTTCAACTATGAATTAACAAGATAATTTTCTTTTACGTATTGTAAATGTTTGCTCTTACACTTTGGAAAATGAGAGAAACAATATTAAATGTGGCAAAATATATTAGTAATTCATTTAAAGTTCAAGCAAGGTATTAAGAAGCATTTCATTAACTAAAATGTATTTTCATACATACCATGTTATCTTATAAAGACAAATGTATACGCTCATTCAAAAATGTGTCTACATGTGTATTTCTACATTTCTTTATAGAATTACTTGTTGCTTCCCTATTATTCAAGTGCAAGTAGCACTTTAAGCTGTTAAATGTTTCATGTGAAAAGAATTCAATGGTACATGACTTTCTAAAGCAAAAGGTAACAGTAGGAAGGTACCATATTTCCTGGAGTTTCAAAAACCTTAAATCTGAGGTAGAAGATTCTCTTCTATGATTTTTCTGCCATAATTTAACTGAGACAATTTACCCTGAGATTAGGTACTAGTAAAGTATTAAGGTATTCTAATCCAGCCTAGAGGAAGCCATTATATGTGATTCATAAATAGCAAAAATTGGAAAACTAGTCAGTTAAGCAACAATTAAGATAGTGATCCAGAAACCAATTGTCATAGTTAGGTGGAGATGTCAACTTGACAGTTGAGGGTTTGAACTCTGGGCAAATTTGTAGAGAATTAATGGTTGAGTTAAGCCCAGAGCAAACCTATAGGAGATTGTCTAGCTGATGGGGAAGGCCCAGTCATTGGTGGGAAGGACTAGGCATTTGAATAAAATACAGAGAGCTGGTTAACAGAGTTGGCATCCATGTGTACTCTTGGCCAGACATGCTAGTCTGGCAAATAAGCATTGTCCCTCTCTCAGATGTTATGTGGTGATGGTGTAGCCAGTTCCCGTGGCCTTGGTGTTAGTGTTGGCGTGAGTTCTCCTGTCAAGGAGATTTAGAATTGTAACCAGACAATTGTAAGAGAAAATAAATTCCTTGTTCCCTTAAGCAGTTTGATGGTGATTATCAGCAACCAGGCATGTAAACTGCAACACTGAATAAGTACTGAATTTTCTTGATTGGAAGGATCATAATAATGGCTCAGACTTAAGAAGACATTGGTCTAACCCACAAAATCTGTGGATTTTAGTTAGAGACCTTCCTAATGCTTGAGGTTGCTTATCAATAAAATAAATCAAAATAATCATAGTCCCATAGTATTTGTGATGACTATGGTGACTGTTTATTATATTATTTTTAAATAACTAATTCAATATTATTTCGATACTACTTTGGAAATAGCATTATAATCAGAGAGAATGAACCTCTAACCTGAAATATTTCCAGTTACTGGTTTGTTATAGTCATCACAATATAGAATATATGTAAGGAAATATGTAAGCAGCCTAGTTTGTTATAAATTTTCTTTCCCCATTCTATATTCAGAAGATGTCTAAGAGATAGTATTACCAAATTTGGGTAAATTTTATGTGTTTATATGAAATAGTTTATATTCATTACTACTTTCATATCCTCAACAGATAATGGCTTATTTTTACACAGGTACATGTTTACATAATATATGAAGATGAATGGCACATAAACACATATGAAAATCAAATATACATATAACTAATTTAATGTAATTAACATATACAATGTAGCTATGAGAAGTATCAGTCCTCCATATTTTTATTTATTTTTTATTTTTCTAGGTTTATAAACCTGAGCGATTATCCCTCCCCCCTCCCCCCTACCTTCCTCTCTCCCACCCTACCCCATTCTTCTCTCTCCTTTCACCAATACATTCCTTTTCTTCCCATCCTCCTACATGCCTACTTGTGTGGGCCCCTGGGTTCTCTTTGGGTTTTCTGCTCTAGTAGGTCAGAATTCATTGGCAGATTAAGTGACCCTTCCTTAAGTAGCCCCACTGACAGATGGCACTCCCCTTCTCAGGGAATCTTGAGGAAGAAGGGGCTGTAAAAATGTAAGAACCTGACAGTGAGGAGGTTCTCCGCTGGTAGGGACATTCCACTCAAGACAAAGCTGTGGCATTTAGAAACTTACTGTAATGAGATTTATTCTCAACAAATCTGCACTTGGGACTGGAGAGGTGGCTCAGGGGTTAAGCCTCTGCCTTGCAGGTGGAAGGTCCTGAGTTCGGATCCTAGACCCCAAGTATAGACGCCGGGCAGAAGCGGGGGCGGCCTGCGTTTCTGATCCTGGTAGGGCGGAGTCTGTGAATCCTGGGGCAGAGTAAACAAGGAGGAAGTGGAGGCGGTCTATAGTGGTTCCCGAATTTGTCCATGGTTCTACACACACACACATACATACATGCTCACACACGCATACACGCACACTTGAATAAATAATAAATAAAAATTAAAAAAAAAACAAAAAACCTGCACTTATGACTGACATTTGAACATTTCCTCATAGTCTAGTGAGGAACTCAGCAATCCTCCACATTTTCAAGTCACAGATATTGATGGGATGATAAAACTCCTGGAGAAATAGAAGACAGACTTTCTGGCATCATTATTTTTAAGTGGAAGATACTTGCCCACTGTCATAGTTTGAATGTGAGGTGTCATCCACAGGCTCAACTCACATTAGTTGTTGTTTGGGAAGGTCATGGCAGGTTAAGGAGGTGGAACCTTATTGGAGAACTGCAAGTCATAGGGGTTGGGCTTTGATTCATTTCCACCTGCTTTCAAAAGAAGCCAGCTCTCATGTTTACAGTTTGTTATCTCAGAATCCATGGTGGATATGACCCTTCATCCTCTAGCTTCTACCACTTGTCCTGCCTTTCCTACCATAATGAACTCTATCTCCCCTCCAGAACCAGGCCTAATACATTTCTCCTTTTGTCCCTTTGAGTTATCTGAGCCTAAGTGCTGCCTTACAGCAGAAGCAAATATCTAGTATGTCCTCTGAATCTGGTATGGAATGATACCAAACTATTACGTTTTTCACACAGGAAATATAAAAAGAATTAGAGGAAAAACCTACTCTGCTTTGAATCAGTTTAATTATATTTTGAATTAGATATTTATCAGAAATTATTTCATATTCTTTTCTTAGGTGTTAGTTCAATTGGAAATTTAATTAAAAATAAGTGATAACTATTCTTTTCTAATTATTTTTCTATATTAATATGTATATAATAAGCACAGTTGAAAATAAATAATATACCTTTACATAGCCAATTAATATAATAAAATTTTTATTTTATCACCTACAGATACTTATTATGTCTCTTTATAAATGAAAGAGCTAGTTTTTTAATTACTCATTCATCATAGTGAGCAAGACAGTCTCTCAAAATGTGTGAAACAGAAGTCAATAGGAAAATTCAATAATAATCTGTTTTTATATCTATACTAGTGAAAAATTTACTCCAAATCATAGGGAGAAAAGGAACATTTGACATTCATTTTAGCACTTTGGAAACTGATAACCAAAAAATACAATGTTGTTGGATAGACAAGTAGAAAAAGAATGTTGTAGGCAGAATATTAGAAATGCACATCATAAATAATCAGGTAGGATCATGAAAGTGATAATAACCAAAAGCCATGCCATTCAATGACAGAATTTTTTCATACAAAATGGATATTATACTAAAATAAGAAGGGGGATTTTAAGAGAAAGGAGAATGAGAAATGAAATCTTAAATTATGCATTTTTGAATAATCAATCTGAATCCACTGTGAAACAGTTGAATGGAGATCAGTCTGGCTACTCTGAGAAATTGCTACCATCCTATATCAATTATTTAGTAAGATAAATTTAAAGATAAGGAAATTAAATTTGGTTACTTCTTAAAAATATTACCTGCTCACCTACTACAAAATTCAGTCACTGCACAAGAAATGAATGTACATACCTACAAAAAATTAGTATGTGGAAATTATTTTGATGGTTTCATTTGTGATATTGCAAAATAACAAGTGATACATATATTTCTCCAATTTACATCATAAACGAATTGCACTACATTTTATTCAAGGTATTATTTTTACAAAATTGCTAGTGAAATATTGATTCAGTCACATAAATCAAAGTTAAAATAATTTGGATGAACTGAACAAAAATATAAAGCATATTTTGCTATGGAAATGATTACATTATAAATAAAGCAACAAGAGAATCATGATTGGATTGGGATGGAGGAAATAAGAATTGAGTAGATGTAGAGTTTTAAATTCAGCAGATACATGTTTTAGAGACAATTTGTGTATATATTATATAAATTGCTATGAGTTACTAGATGAACACAGATTTGGAAATTTATCAAATACTGAAATTTATGTATATATGTAACAGTTATTAAATAATTTAAGGTTATTCACCCTGTAGAAAGGGAAAATACTTTGGTTAGTATTTTTTTTAACTTTTTGTCATCTGATGTTTAACTACATTGAGAAAAATATTTCTAAAAAATATAATTTATAAAGATAAAATATTCTCCATTAAATCATATCTGCAGCTTTGAGAAAAAGAAGCGAAAATCATGAAGAGCATTCAGGTAAAATTTCTGTTCCTTTTTAATTATTCTCACAACAGGAATAGTATTCATGATACCATGATGGTATCCAAAGGTGCCTTTTTAATATTTTTTCCACTTTTATAAGCATATTGAGTACTTATCCCTGCTTCCCTCTGTCCCTGTCCTTCCCATTCCCTTCCTTCTTTTAATTGATTCATCCCACTCCCTCCCACTCTCCTGTCAATATGCTTCTGTGGACACCAGGGTTTGCTCTGCCTTGTGTACTCTTGTGGAGGTTCAGGCCTCCGTGGCATGCCAAGTTGCTTCTCTTCAGGCTTCTGCATTGATAAAAGCACTTGCCTTCATTCATCTAGCTATAGTTCCCAAGGTTTCTGCCATATGTTCTTATCTAAGCAACAACTTTCTGATAGAAGTCAAGATCTGCTTGTCAGAATGGAACACATTATTCCTGTTACTGTATACTAGAACAAGAACCTAAAAAAGGGAAGGAAATATATGAATATGGAGAAACAGTCAATAAACCTATAGGTAGGAAGACAGTACACCAAACTGCTCTGTAAATGACTGACATAGGGACCTTTAAACACATGGAGAGGATTCCAAGTTGAAATAAAGAATAAAGGCTCAGTTGTGACAAATGTCTCTTTCAGATCAAATTATAAAATGATATATATTTATACACATATACAGATGCATTAATTTTCAAGTTATATTAACATATTTTCATTATTTTCAATAGTAAGTCATCTTCACATTCTTTAAAATAACTAGATTTGATTCTATTGTATTTATTTCACATAACAATATAAAATTATTAAACTTTTATTAGAATTTTAACATCCTATGTTTACTAGGACATTAATAAAATGTTTCCTTCATTTATATTATTTTCATTTTGTTCAGTGATTGAACTTATTTGGCCACTATTCTCTCTCTCTTTCTCTCTCTCTCTCTCTCTCTCTCTCGTCTTTCTGTCTCTCTCTTCTCTTGCTATTCTATTTGGGTCATTTCTTATATCCTTCAGTCTTGTCTCTACTCCATATATCTGATTGATGAATTTTCTTCCCTAAAGTATTTCCATTTATGTCTTCAAGTTAATTAATATTTCCCTCTTTGTAGCTTATTGTGTCATTAATTCCTTCCATTACAGTTTTAACTTCAGAAAATTAAATTTTTATTTGAAGGGTTTTGTGTGAAATCTTTTTTATTATTCTTTTTTTCTCCCGCTTTTTATTTTTTTCCTAATCATACAAGCTCAGTAGGTAACCCCATCATCCTTTCCCTTGCCCCTCCCTTCCTCTGTTCTCTCTCATTTCTCTCTTCCCGTTTCCCTCCCCCTTTCTTTTTCTCCCCTCCCTCCCTCACATTCTCCTGGTTCTTCCTGCTTTCCTGTCCCCTGGAGCATCAAGTAGCCTAACCACCCTCTAGCCCTCAGGACTCAGTGGCATAGCCTGGGGCCCCTTCTTGGGCTCCCCATTAGCATAGGAACTCTATTATGATTGTTTAATCTCTTACCTCTAAGGATCCTACTGCCTGAAACTTTCTCCCCTCTGATTCATGCTAGACTTTGGGGATCATTGGCACGTCAACAATTGTACAGTTCAAGCAAAGTACAATCCAGGATGCTGCAGCCCTAACTTCTATGGAATATCTTGCATATCATTGGTCCTCCCCTTCTTTAGACACTTAATCTTTCTGCTCCTTCTTCTGCAAAGTTCCCTGAGCTTTAGGATGTGGAGAGATTTGACTGGTCCAGTTTCAGGTGAATAATGTAAGGTCTTTGGTATTCTGAATTATGACTTGTTGTTTTCCATTTTGCTTTCCCTGCAGAGCCCTTGGCTGCATCCTGATTGGTATCAAAAGTCAAAGGTCATCTCCTAACAAAAGATAAAAGACTATTTAAATGAAGATTTAATATAAGAGGAAACTCAAAGATAGATGGAAGAATAGGAGTAGGACACAGTATTGGGTGGAAAGGAGGAGTTACTGGCTATCTACTAGTCCCTATATCGTCCTTGATTAGTGAGATCAAACCTGTTCAGTCCCAAGTGACTAGGAAGGGAATCTTTTTTATCTTATTTGTCTCTTCAAAAAATTTTCAATATCTTCTCTGTGTTTGTAAGTTTATAAATAATATTTACAATCATTACTGTGAAATTACTGAAAATATAATCTTTGCCTTTTCCCAGACAGTACCGATTGACAAATTTGTATCCTCATTGTGTAGTATATATTCCATTTTAGTCACTGTTTGGTAAATTAATTTTGTTGCATTTCTGATAACATGTCAGACAAGTTTTAAACTGAATAACCTATGTATGCTCGTATAAATGCTAAAGATTTTGTAGGAAGTGATGTGCATGCCTGTGTGCTTAGGTTCTTGAATATTGCCAGAGAATGAAGTAAAATTGTTTGAATGCTTAAATTATTTTGATATTTAGAGTACTTCATTGCAATACCTGTTTAGTGCTCTGGGACAGCATTTATTTTAAACATATTTATTGCACATTGGGACCAATCTCTTATCAGTACTAATGTGAATACTACATGACTTATAAGCTTTTATTCCTGGTTGGTTGAATTGGTTATTACTTCTTGCTTGTGTTAATATTAGATATGTCTCCTGTAATTCTCCTGGATACTGTCCACCTAAACTTTGATTTTTCACCCTTTTTGTATACATAAGTTACTGGTGTTTGGTGAACACCTGAGGAGAAAACCTATTGATCTCCACTGTTTCTTCTGTGTTTCTCTCTTCCTTTCTGCAGTCATTATTTTATCCAGATACTTTGACTTCCCCAGTGATATTTCTTCAATTCAAGGAGTTCACTAGGTGATCCCTTTCTGTGTCATTGCCAGGACATTCTATCCTCATTGCATGTTCCCAATCACAACGTGCATCTGATATTATTATTTTTCCCTCTTTCCAGGATCACTGTCGTTCATCCCATGATTTCAATGTTTGAAAAACTGTTTTCATTTATATTGTCTGATGGGATAGTTTTGACTTGTTCAAAGTCACGCACCTATAAATGTCTTTGTTTTTCTCTTGCCATCTGAGACATAGACATGCTCTATTTTCATTTTCATTATTTTCTTGTGGCTTTTAATTTTCCAAAATATATAACATGCTTTTTAATATATTAACATAAAATAGTTTTCTGTTTCCTTCTATTATGTAGCATAACTTCTGATTCATTAGTAATCTGGTGAGCTCTAGAATCAAAGTAGTCAGTATCTGACATCTTTAAATTAGGTTCTCTGATCTGTGCTATAAGTCAATGTCATTACTCAAAATTCCTGACAAAAATGTTTACCGGTATCTATATAAGCATATTTACCTCCATTCAATTATCTTCACAGTATGTAGAATGATAGCCATAGAACATTATTCACTACATGCCATATTCTTTCCTCAAGATCCGTCAACCACTTTGAATTTCTGCTGATTCTCTTTTCCGACCAGAGTCCTCTCTGAGAGAAACACAGATGAGACAGTGGAGATCAATAGGTATTTTCCGCAGGTGTTCACCAGAGCACCAATAATTTATGCATACAAAAAGGGTGAAAAATCAAAGCTTAGATGGACAGTATCCAGGAGAATTACAGGAAATTATATCTAATATTAACACAAGCAAGAAGTAATAACCAATTCTACCAACCAGGAATTAAACCTTGTAAGTCACATAGTATTCAGCTTAGTATTGACAAGAGACTGGTCTCAATGTGCAATAAATATATTTAAAATAAATGCTGTCCCAGAGCACTAAACAAGTATTGCAATGAAGTACTGTAAGAATCAAAATAATTTAAACATTCAGACAATTTTATTTAATTCTCTAGGCAGTATTCAAGAACCCAAGCACACAGGCATGCACATCCACTTCCTATAAAACCCTGTACTTTGCTTTAATTTTCTTGCTGTGTTCTTTGTTGCTCAATGTGCAAGAATACTATCTATTGTTCCTAAACTTATATTAGATAAATTTCTATAAATCCAAATCATTATAGTTTTTCCATGACAATTTTTTCTCCCACATTTCATTTTTTTCCTAATCATACAAGCTCAAAAGGTATTCTTGCTCTATCCCTCCTCCCCTCCCCAGTCATCCCTCCTTGTGATTTTCTCCTTACCCCTTTTTTTCACTCCCATCCCTCCCTCTCCTTCTCCCAGTGTTTCCCCCTTCCTCCCTCCACTCTCCTGGAACACCTTTTTTTGTGAATGCCAAACCTCCTTCTGAGTTCTCCACCCTAGTAAGGGTTCAGGATTCAGTAGCATAGCCCAGAGTCCTTTCGTAGGCTCTCCGTTAGTATGGGAACTCTATTATGACTGTTTAATCCCTTATCTCTATGGATCCTACTGCCTGGAGCTTTCTCTCCTGTGATCCATTCTAGACTTTGGGGGGTCGTTGACATGTCCACGACAAAAATTTTATAATCACAGTACTCTAATCTTCTAAAGTAGGATATCTTAATCTTTATCATGCCAATCAGCATATTAAATGTTTATCCCCTACCCCTACATTTAAGTTGTTTGAATATTGAAAGAAAAACTTTGGAAAAAAATACATTTCCTATGGTAATACAATGAGTGCTCCAAAACCCACTTAACCATAAACTTTAACAGCTTACCCAGATTGAATGGATGAACTTCATCAATGTTACTGTCATTATGTTGGAGGATCTATCAAATTTTATGCGAAAATAATGCAAAGATATTCAAAATGTCTGTGTCAACTAATTAATAAGTCAAATAACTGAGAATTTAATTCATGAGAAAAAATTAGTTTTCAATTACACAGCTGTTAAGTCATGTGGAGGAAAATGCTTCATAAGAAACTTGATTGAGCAAAAGTGATTGATCGGTATCAGTAAACACTTATTTTGTAATTTATCTGATATAGAATGTTCAGTCAGTGTAACATCTAGCATATACTGGTTGCCTTAGCTTATTGTGTTGATAAAACACCCTGTGAAAGATACTTAGGAAAAAAAAATTCTCTTTAAGAGTTCAAAGATCTTGTCCATCATGCAAGCCACAGGGGTTGGGAACAAATGGTTTTAATGCTTTCACACTCAGTAAGCAGAGAATGACAAATACATGGGGTTTTTCAGCTTGTTTTTCTGTTTTTTTTAATTTTTTATTATTTATTCAATTGTGTATGTGTGCGTGTGTGTATATGTATGTGTGTATATATGTACGTGTGTGTGTAGAATCATGGACGAATTCAGGAACCACCATGGACCGCCTCCACCTCCTCCTTGTTTACTCTGCCCTGGGGTTCACAGGGTCCGCCCTACCAGGACCAGAAAAGCAGGTGGCCCCTGCTTCCGCCTGGCTTCTATACGTGGGGTCAAGGATCCGAACTCAGGACCTTCCGCCTGCAAGGCAGAGGTTTAACCCCTGAGTCACCTCTCCAGCCCCTGTTTTTCTGTTTTATACAGTGTATGAATTTCCAACCAAATAGCAAGTCCCTCCCCAGTCCAGACAAGTGTTCCTACATAAATTAATACGGTAACGCTAAACCGTCACTTATTCTCAGAAACTCATCTTAATCTACATATTCCCTCATAGATATACTTGTAAGCCTGTCTCCTGGATGCTATTTTGACAACAATACTAATCATCACAGTTCTACTACCCCTTGTTAATTAAACACCAAGGTAAATAATTTTTAAGCCATAACTTTCCACTCTTTTCTGCTATAGACACATGACTATTTTATAATGTAATGTGCATTATAACCAACATAAAAAATTCTCATAGCCTTAACAGTTCAAATACTTTAAAGTAAAAAATTCTCTAAAGTAAAATTCTCTAAAATTCCTATCAAATATAAAGCATGTTACATAGTAACATAGAGTAAACATATTTTTCCAAGATGGCAAAATCAGAGCATAGCAAAAAATTAACACAAAAAAAAGCAAAACTGAAGTCCAGTAAGTCATATCTGAAATCGTAAATGGACTTCATTGTACAGTATCTAGTGCTCATCATGAGATTGGTTTGGCTTAGGTAACCCCGATTTTCCAGCTGTCTTGCTGGCAGCACACATAGACTATCTCTTGGGTCAGATTCACTCCATGCCCACAGATTTCCCTGATAGATGTGCCATTGTTTTCGCTTATATAATATCCTGAACTCTCCATTTCAACCTACATATGATCTTAGAACTTCACACAATGGCTACTCAAGTTCTGACAAACACTCCAACCTTGACATACACTTTCAGATGCACTCTGAAATTATGAAGCAAGATTCCATGACCCCCTTAATTTTGAATATTTCATGTCCACAAAGGCATTACTCAAAGGATAACACTGATAATTTCTGCCTTAAATTCAGGATGGAGCTTGCTCACCTTGGACCATAATTGCACTACATTATGTTTGCTGACCTTGGGGAAAGGCTAGCCTTTGCAGCTGACTTAGGAAATCAAAGTCCCTCAGCTGCATTTTTAGCTCAGATTGTCTCTCTTCTTCCAATACATTTGCATCTTCACTAGCTGAATCCCTTTCCTTGGTATTTCCCTAGTTTAGAGTTTGAAATCTATTGACTGATCTGGATGGATCTCCAACCATCTTCCTCTTCCATTTTAAACAGTATTACCACAGGACTTGGGAAAATGTAGGCAAATTCTTACACAATTAGTGAGTCTTCATTGTGAACTTGAATACATTTAGATTTATCCTGGAGACAAATCTGTGGTTGCATGTGTGAAAGTGTTTCCAGAGAGATTGTACTGAGAATAGATGATCTACCTTAAAGGTGGCAGCACCACTCCATTATCTGTAGCCAGAAACAAACAAATAGAGAAAGAGAGAAAGTATAAACACCAGTATTATCCTCTGTATTCTTCCCGTATGCAAATTTAGCATAACCAAGTATCTCATGCTGAATTCAACAAGCATTCCCTGTGATAAACATCTGCATTTTCAAACTGTAAGCCAATAGAAATTCCCCCTTTTTAAAGTTAGACTGTAAACTTGTAGTGACTCATAGATAAGTTCCTTTCCATTTGTAACTAACTATATCTTACACTTCAAGAATATATTATCCTCAAATTTTTGAACCTACATAACTCTTTCAATAATAGTTTACTTTCTACAATAGTGTCCAGTTTTGAATTGATTAGAATGTGTTCCTCTGCATACTCCAAGGAAATATCTGTCCCCGACTCTAAGACCCTTTTTATGTCAATGTTTTACCAAATGGTTTACATAGTTTCTGCAAAACAGTCTTCTTTATATTTTTATTTATGGCCCTCCTATTAAAACACCTTAATACAGTAATTTCTTAATTTAATGCCCAAGTTAAAATCCATATTAAAATCCATATATGTGTGTGTGTGTGTGTGTGTATATATAATCCATTTAAATTCTCTCAATACCTACTATGTTATTGAAATAATTTTGTCCATCATCTGAAAATCTCTGATTTGGAATACTTATTTTTTTAAGAAATAAGTAATCTTGCATTTATATGTGTTTTTACTTCATTAAGCAGAGCTTCATCAAAATAGGAGTTATATTTGTTTCCATTAGGTCTATCAAGACACAATGTGTGATAGTTACTTAAAGTTAAGCCTATTCTCTTGCCTAAGATATACAGGGCTGTTGACACTAACAGAAAAAGATCTTGTTGGGGCTGGAGAGGTGGCTCAGGGGTTAAGCCTCTGCCTTGCAGGCAGAAGGTCCTGAGTTCGAATTCTAGATCCCATGTATAGAGGCAGGGCAGAAGCGGGAGCAGCGTGCATTTCTGGTCCTGGTAGGGCAGAGCCTGTGAATCCCGGGGCAGAGTAAACAAGGAGGAGGGGGAAGCGTCCATGGTGGTTCCTGAATTCGTCCGTGGTTCTACACACACACACACACACACATACATACATACATACACACGCACACATATGCATACACACACAATTGAATAAATAATAAAAAGAAAAAAAAAGAAAAAGATCTTGTTGATCTACAATGTAACTCACACCCATAACAAAGAAATTTGGCATCCTGACACTATGACAACTCTGGAATAAAATATTAACAAGTATTTTCCTTCACATGATTAATGGGTTCAGAATATTTTATATATTATGCTTACAAACACAAAGGGAAAAGCCTCAAGTGAGACATGGTCTTGTCAATGAAGCACAGTGTTTTGTAAGTGAATTTCATTGCTTTCAGATCAGAGGATGTCAGTTCTATTTCATCATACTTATCCTGAGGCAGTTTTGTAAGATAGCAAGGTTTCTCACATTTCACTCTTGCCATTTGAAGGGTTTGGTAGTTTATTAAAAAGGGCAAGTTTCCAGGTTACACCAACTGTGAATATCCTAATTGAGTGCTAAAAAGACTGACAAAAGGTTTGACATTTTAATGGAATTACTTTGTAGGCCTTGGGAATGGTTAATCTATAATGGAGAAATCTTCAATATATGATGAAAGTTTTAATAACATTTTTTATGATTGTCATTTTTACTGATACAAATATCTAACACCAGTTACATAAAGTTTAAATACATGCTATCTTTAATATACGATTTTCAGAATTAAGAGAAAACTAATTATGGATCTTAATTTTTCAGTAACAGATTAAAATATATTCAAGTGTAGAATAATTAGTCAACTATAAAATGAGGTAAATGTCATTTGCATTACTAAAATTACATTGCATTATATTAAAAATATTGGAAAGTGAACATTAGCTTGGATGGCTATGAAAGTGCATGTGGCTTTGGTTTTATTCTTCAATCATTCTTAAAAACAGCTCTACCTACAAATCTATTGAATTTTCTTAGACTGGATAAAGCAGAGTAAGATAGCAGACATCAAAAAGAATTTATGTATCAGAATAGATCAAATAAATACCTGAAACAACTTTGTACTTCAAAGCCAATGGAAAGGCTTTGAGAATGTAGTAATAGGCTTAAACTAGATAAAAACTGAGTCTCAATCATGATAAATAGTACAAGCCATAGAGGGCAGGTTTATCTTGAGCTGGCCATTAAATAGTTTGTAGAACACATACTTTATGAACATGTAAGACCCTTATAAATAAACCAGAAGAAAAAGTGTAAGGCACAATTTATAAATAGCAAAGGGAAAAGTACAGCAGAAAGTTGAGAATGCAAACAGACCTTGAGATTATCACAAGATTCCTACAGGTGAATTCCATTATTCATGCAAATTTTTTTGCACTTTTCTCTGAGCAAAACCAAAACCAAATTGTGACAACAATGAAAGGGAGAAATCAAAAATAAAGAAGAAACAATGTGTCGATTGAATATAATTTCATCTAATGAATGGAAAACAGTTCAGAAGATCCAGCTGTAGTTTTCCTAGCTTCAATTTTGTCTTCAAATTTAGAAAATTTCAAATAATATTATGCTTGAAAACATTGCTGTTGCTGTTTCTCAAAAGCACAATTGTAACAGGTATTACTGGAAATCTGATGATAATGGACAATTTTCAAACACCATGTATAACAATGTGAGATATATTCCATTCTTCAGATAAGAGTCTTATTATCCCTGGTAACTAAATGGTGTAAGTCAAAAATGGTAAACTTGCTTCTAAGAACTATTCCTCATCATTATCTCTGAAATATATTGTATTGAGTAAAACAAATATGCACTGTTTCTGAAGTTTTTTAGAAAATGGTTTAATTCTCATCATTGTAAGTGGATTTTCTCCTGAACTAGCTAGCTAAGTGGTGAGCAGGAAAGCAGAATAGATAAAAGGATAAATGTAGAAGTAAGACTGACATGCACATGTGAGAGTTGTAGTAAAATTACTTTTCCTTCCAAAGCTCCATTTTTCATCAGTGTAAAACTGAGAAAATAATATGTCCTTCAAAAATTATTGATAAATATAAAATGAAATGATGTTTAAAGTATTTAGCATAATACCAAAATTTAGAAATAAGTTAATATATAGTAACTAATTGAGTATTATCTCAGGTTTTCCAAAAGCAAATCAGGTATATGAATCGGTTTGTATTAAGAGAAAGAAAGTTGTCAAGCTCTTTTATATTGCAAAGAACCATTGACTTAGGACACTTGGAAGTCAGATTTTGATTATAAATTAATTTATGAGCTCTTTGCAGCCAAAGAGCTGCATTTTTTAAAGTCCCCAGTGCCTAGTAAAATGTGTAGGAAATTGAAAATTCAATAAATTTCTGATGAATGCATCTTTTAACCAGAAAAAGAACATTCCCAAAACATTTTCTGTCACTTGTAACCACTGGGAATTCACCAATTTAGATAACTTCTGTTTTCGAATGAGAAGCAAATCTGAAGAACTTTACACAGCTGTCTTTGAACTGTGAAGTGATAGGCCACAGTGCATTGGGGAACATCTGCTGAGCCAGAAGGATCTTAGAGCACCTCTCACTCACAGTAGCTGTGACCTGTTATGATCGATTGAAATTGTTTCATGTAAAGGTCTCTTCCACTATGTTGTACATAAAAATAATAAGTCCAAGCAATAAATATATGTTTTTTTAATATACAAGGCAGAAAAGTACAGTTTTTATTATATCAATGAGAAAATGCTTATTTTGTCATTCACATTATCACTTTCTTTTTTCCTTTTTCCTTCCTTCCTTCCTTCCTTGCTTCCTTCCTTCCTTCCTTCCTTCCTTCCTTCCTTCCTTCTTTCTTTCTTTGTATTTCTTTACTTATTTTAAACTTACTAAAATTATCATATTATAGAGGTAATTTTGTACACTCATGCACACACACACGCACACACACACACACACACACACACATATATACACACACATGTAGAAAAAGGTTATTTTTCTTTTTTTAATTTATTTTTCCACTCATATAAACTTGATAGGTACCCCATTTCCCTCCCTCCCTCCACCCCTCCCTGGATCCACTTGCTGCCTCCCCCCTTTTTCCCTTCCTTTCCCCCCTCCCTCCCTTTCTCCCAGTGCCCCCTCCCCCCAATCATGGAGCATTCTTTAGTGTGCATGTCAAACTTCCTTCTGGGTCCTCCTCTCTGATGAGGTGTAAGAACTCAGTAGCATTGCCTAGAGCTCTTTTTTGTGTTCCCCTTTAGTATAGGAACACTATTGTGGCTATTAATCCCTTGCCTCTAAGGATCTTAGAACCTGTGATCTGTGCTAGATGTTGGAGGTTCAATGACATGTTGGTTATTGCGCAGGTCGTGCAAAGTTCTATTATGATTATTTTGACCCTAATGAGCATGGATTATCTTGCATATCTTTGCTCTTCCCAATCTTTAGGCTCTTACAATCTACCCCCCACTCTTTTGCAAATCTCCCTGAGCTTTAGGATGGGGAGAGATTAGGCTGGCCTGGTTCTAGATGGTTGGTGTAGAGTCTCTGATTTTTTGAATTATGGCTTGTTAATTGTTTTTTCAGTTCCGCTGCTCCTGCAACACTATTAGCTCCATCCCGATGAATGTTGGATGTCAACCCCTGGACAGAGATGAAAGGCTGTTAAAATAGAGTCTTACTATAAGAGTAAATTAAAAGGCAGATGGAATAAGAGTAGGAGAATGCAGTGAGGGGGATTAGTCTCCCATTTGCAGGATGGTTACCTTCTATGGGCCAGACTCTATGCCCTACATTTCTGTTGAGATCAAACCCCATCAGTCGCAAGTGACAATGAAAGAAAGTCTGTGAGCTTAACCAGATGTCTCATTACTTACTTGCAGTCCTTGATGGTGGTCTGTTTTCTCTGCTGCAGCATGATTCCCTCTCTCCTTGTTACTGGTGATGCCCTCCTTCTCCTTCCCTCCTGTTTATAGGCTTTACAATTACTGCAGGTATTACAGAGATTTATCTTTGAGTGTGTCATTAAGTGGGTTTGATACTAGGATCCAGCTATTAGGGAGTACATACAGCACTTTATTTTCTGTGTTTGGGATACTTCACTCAATATAATTGTTTCTAATTCCATACATTTCCCAGCAAATTTCATTAATTCATCATTTTGGATGGCTCAATAGTACTCCATTGTATAAATGTACCTCATTTTCCTTATCCACTCGTCAACTGTTGGGCATTTGGGTTGATTCCATGACTTTGCTATTGTAAACAGTGCTGTTATCAACAAGGTCATTCTTGTGCTATTGAGGTGAATTTTCGCTGTATGAGGAATTATTACCAAAAGTGGAATAGCAGGGTCATATGGCATTTCAATCTTTAACTAGTTAACAATCACCAGATGGCTTGCAAGAATGGTTGTATAAGTCTGAATTCCCACCAGCAATGTAGGAGAGTTCCCTTCTCACCAGATCCTGTCCAGCATTTGGTGCTGTTTTTATTGTGGATTTTTGCCATCCTGACCAGGGTGAGATGATATCTCAGGGAGGTTTTGATTTGCATTTCCCTGATGGCTAAAGATGCAGAGCATTTTTTTCAGATATTTGTTAGACATTTTAATTTCATCCCTGGTAAAGTTTCTTTAAAGTTCCAAGGCCCATTGTTTATCGGGCCATTTGTTTCCTTGGTGTTTAGTTTTCTAAGTTCTTTGTGCACTCTGGATAATAGAGCTCTATCAGATATGTGGTTAGTGAAGATTTTCTCCCATTCTGTGGGTTGCCTTTGTGCTCGAGTTAGAATCTCTTTATCTGAACAGAAGCTCTTTAATTTCATAAGATCCCATCTGTTGAATGTTGGTTGTAGTGACTGTGCTATTGGATTTCTGATTAGGAACTGTTGGCATAGTCCAATCAGCTTGAGGGAGTTCCCTACCCTTTCAACTAAGGGTGAATTACATTTATTGATTTGATTTCAACTAAGGTTTTTATAGTCTCTGGCCTTATATTGAGGTCCTTGATTCATTTGGAATTAAGTTTTGTAGATGGTGACAAATACACGTGGACATCCAGTTTTGCCAACACCATTTGTTGTAGATGCTGTTCTTTTTCCATTGGATTTTTTGTTCCACTTTGTCAAAGATCAAATGGCTATAATTATGTGGGCTTATATCTGTGTCTTCAACCCTTATGCATTGATCTGTGTGTCTATTTTGGAGCCAGTACCAGGCTGTTTTTATAAATATGGATTTGTTTCCTGGTGGAGTTTTTGGGATCACTCAGGTATAAGATCATGTCATGTGAACAAAGAGATAACTTGATTTATTCTTTCCTGATTTGAATCCCTTTTATCTCTCTTTCTTGTCTTATGGCTTCAGCTAAGACTTCAAGTACAATATTGAATAGAAGTTGTAAGAGTGGACAGCCTTGTCTAGTTCCTGATCAAAGTGGGAATGCTTCAAGTTTTGCACAATTGAGTATAATCCTTGCTTTTGGTTTGTTGTATACAGTTTTTATTATATTGATAAAGGTTCCTTCCATTCCAACTGTCTCTAGGGTTTTGATCATAAAGGGCTGTCGTATTATAGATTCCTTCAGCAGTGTTTTTTGTTTTTGTTTTTTTTTTTACGCAGGATTGTTTTTGCTATCCTACGTCTTTTGTGCCTCCATATGAATTTTGAGATTGTTTTGTCAACTTCTTTAAAGAATTGGTTTGGGGGCTGGAGAGGTGGTTCAGAGGTTAAGCCTCCGCCTTGCAGGCGGAAGGTCCTGAGTTCGTGATCCCAGATCCCACGTATAGACGCCAGGCGGAAGCGGGGCGGCCTGCGCTTCTGGTCCTGGTAGGGCGGAGCCTGTGATTCCCGGGGCAGAAGGAGGTGGAGGCGTCCCTGGTGGTTCGCGAATTCGTCCGTGGTTCTACACACAGACACACTCGCGCGCGGGCACATACACATGCATGTGCACACAGTTGAATAAATAATAATAAAAAAAATTAAAAAAAAGAATTGGTTTGGGATTTTAATTGATATAGCATTGAATCTGTATATTGCCTTTGGTAAGATAGTCATTTGTATGATGTTGATTCTGCTAATCCAAGAACATGGGAGGTCTTATCACTTTCTGGTGTCTTCTGTAATTTCTTTCTTTAGGGTTTTAAAGTTTTCATTGGTTAGGTTTATACCAAGGTATATCATTTTTTTAGGGGATTTAGTAAATGGGATTATTTCTCTCAGGGCCTTTTCACTTCTTTCATTCTGGGCATGTAGGAAGGCCACTGATATTTGTACATTTATTTTGTATCCTGCCACAGTGCTGAACTTCTGTATTAGTTCCAGGAGTTCACCTGGGATCACTCAGATATAACGTCATGTCATCTGAAAAAAGAGATAACTTGATTTATTCTTTCCTGATTTGAATTCCTTTTATCTCTCTTTCTTGTCTTATGGCTTCAGCTAAGACTTCAAGTACAATAGTGAATAGAAGTTGTGAGACTGGACAGTCTTGTCTAGTTCCTGATCAAAGTGGGAATACTTCAAGTTTTCCACAATTGAGTATAATCCTTGCTGTTGGTTTGTTGTATACAGTTTTTATTATATTGATAAAGGTTCCTTCCATTCCAACTGTCTCTAGGGTTTTGATCATAAAGGGCTGTTGGATCTTATCAAATGCTTTTTCTGCATCTATCGAGAGTATCATGTGGTCTTGGATGTTGAACTGATTTATATGGTGAATTACATTTATGGATTTGGGTATGTTGAACCAACCTTGCGTGCCTGGGATAAAGCCTATTTGATCCCTGTGAATAATCTTTTTGATATGTTTTTGAATCTGATTTGCTAAGACTTTATTGAGAATCTTTCCATCTATGTTCATCAAAGAGACTGCCCTATAGGTTTCTTTATTAAGTATAACTTTATTAGATTTTGGGATTAAGATGATATTAGCTTCACAGAAAGAATTTGGTAATGTTCTTTCCTTTGCTATTTGATGAAACAGTTTAAGGAATATTGGTGTTATTAGCTCCTTAAATGTTTGGTATAATTCTGTGGTGAATCCATCTGATCCAGGCCATTTTTTGGTGGGAAGATTCAAGATTACTTCATAGATTTCCTCATATGTTGTAGGATTATTTAAATAATTCAAAACTTCCTGATTCAATTTCAGTAAGTTGTGTTTACTTAGGAATTCATCCATTTCTTTTGTGTTGTCAAATTTCACAGCATATAGTTTTTGAAATATGGTGATATAATTCTCTGAATTTCTTGGGTATTGATAGTGATAACTCCATTTTCATTTCTAATTTTGTTAATTTGGATTTTCTCTCTCTTGCTTTTGTTTAATTTAGCTAGGGGTGTATTTATCTTATTGATTTTTTTCAAAGAACCAGCTTTTTGACTGCTTGATGCTCTGATCATTTTCCTTATCTCAATTTTGGATATTTCTTCCCTGATTTTGCTAATCTCCTCTCTCCTACTGCTTTTGGGATTGGATTGCTCTAGTATCTCTAAAGCTTTAAGCTTCATTGTTAAGTTATTTACTTGTTTCTATTTTTTTGATGTAGGCATTAAGAGCGAGGAACTTACTTCTTAGGACAGCTTTCATTATGTCCCAAATATTTTGTAAGTTGTATTTTCCTTATCGTTTACTTTCAGGAAATCTTGAATTTCCTTTGTAATTTCTTCCTGAATGAATCCACTTCTTATTCAGCATCATACTATTTAGTTTCCAGGAATTAATGTATTTATTGTTGTTCGTTGTGTTGTGAATGTCAAGCTTTAGACCATGATTGTTTGATAGGGGACAGGCTAGAATTTCAAATTTACTGGATATGTGGAGATTCGATTTGTGGCCCAATATGTGGTCTATTTTGGAGAAATTTCCATGGAGAAAAATACATATTCTGTGGTGTGTGGATGAAAAATTAGATAGAGATCAGTATGGTTCATTTCAGTAAGAGTTTGACTAAGTTCCAAAGTGTCTCTGTTAAGTTTTTGATCTGGTGATCTATCCCATGTTGAGAGGATGGTGTTGACATCTCCAAGAATTATCGTATGGGGGTTGATTTCTTGCTTTAGTTGCTGTGAGATTTGCTTAATGAATGTGTAGGGGCCCGTATTAGGTTTATATATATTCAGTGTTGTGTAGTCTTCCTGATGAATCATAGCTGTGACTAAAATGTAGTATCAATCTGTTCTTATGATTTTTTTTTTGGTTTGAAGTCCACTTTGTCAGATAACATAATAGCTACCCCTGCCTTTTTCCTGGTTCCATTAGCTTGCAGAATTTTGGACCAGCCTTTTATTTTTAGGATGTGCCTATCTTTTGTGGTGAGATGAGTTTCCTGAAGGGAGTAGATTAATGGGTTGTGGTTTTTAATCCAAGTTTCTAATGTGTGTCTCTTGATTGGTGAGTTAATACCATTGACATATAAAGTTATAATGAAGAACTTATTTTTAATTCTGGACATTTTTTGTGTTTAGTGTCTTTTGTAAGTGTATTATTTGGCTTTTATCGTTTTGGTGGTATTATACTTTCTTTCTGTCCTGAATATGCTTGTTTTTATCTTCAAGCTTGAGTATCATTTCTAGCATTTTTTGAAGGCCTGGTTTCATAGACATGTAAGCCTTGAAGTTGTCTTTGTGCTGGAAAACTTTTCTTTCTCCCTTGATCATGATGGAGAGTTTTGTGGGATATATCAACCTGGGTTGACATTTTTGCTAATTCAATATTTGAAGTACATCTCTCCAAGCTCTTATTGCTTTTACTATTTCCATTGAGAAGTCATTTGTTATTTAATAGATTTACCTTTAAAAGTGACTTATTTTTTTTCCCTTGAACCTCTCAGCACCTTTTCTTTGTCTTGAATATTGAGTATTTTGACTATATTTGCCATGTTGATTTTCTATTTTGGTCATATCTGTTTGTGATGTGGAATGCCTCTTGTATTTGGATGGGCTCATTCTTTAGATGAGGGAAGTTTTCATTGATGATAGTTTGAAAAATTTCCTCAGGTGTGGTATTTTGGGATTCTTGTTCTGGTATTTCATGAATGCGCATGTTAGACTTCTTCAGGGTGTCCCATAACTCTTGAATATTCCTCTCAAGTGTATTTTTGGCTTTAATAACCTCTTCCATTGAGCTGGTTAATACTTCCACTTTGTCTTCAAGATCTGAAATTCTATTTTCTGCCTTGTTAGTTCTGCTGGTAAGAGTCTCTGTTGAGTTCTGTGTTAAGATAACTTGTCTTTTAGTTCAATTTTAAACTCTGCCTGAGACTTTTGACTGCTCTATGCCTATATTTGTTTCTTGAACTGTTTTTCTCAACTCCTCCAGGTGTCTGTTGTGTTCCTGTTCAAAGTGGTTAATGCAGTTATTTAACTTATCCTGGATTTCCTCTTTCATAATATTGATCATGGTAATGATCATGCTTTGAAAGTCATTATCTTGGGCTTTACTTTCATGGCTATTTTCTGTGAATTTGTTCTGGTTGGAATTTGTTGCTATGGGGTTTATTCTTTCAGTGGGAGATTCTTTTTTTGGTTTTGTTTCTCATCAATGTACACTTTGACTTGGGCATTATTGTTTTGTCTCTTAAGTCCTTTCAGTTTCTATGTATTTTTGACTGAACTGATTTAGCTGGCAGTTATTACTAGTGATTGCCTTGGAGTTCGGTTTGTTTTTCTATTGTTATTGTTATTTCCTAGATGAGGTTATTAGACTGTTTGTACATCAATTAAGTCAGGTTTGGTAGACAAGGTGAAATATTAGTATGGTAGTGCACTTTTATGATTTAGTACCTTGGTGATATGTGAGGGTGAGTGGTATAATCCTTGATGTTGTATATGTTTTGGGGGGTTGATATATGGAAAAGTTAATCTACAGTTATTAGTAATTGAGATGAGCAGGATGGTAAAAAGTGGGTTTATTTATTTTTGGGCAGCTGTGAAGAATCTCTCCAATGTCATAGGAAGATTTTAGAGGACTTCGTATGTATGGCCTTTGTCCCCTAGAGCTTTGCTTTGGTTTTCTTTGGACTCTGTTGAATTCTGGGAAGCAGCGTGCTGTCCCTGGACCCTGAGCGAGGAAGCTTTCTGTGCCGGGGGGAAGGGGGAGAAGGGCTGATGCTGATGCAGAGCGCTTCACCTGGGACCTGTGGTGTGGCCTAGTAGTCCAGCCAAGCTCAGGGCAGCGTAGGTGCTGCACAGGCTGGATGATGGGAGGGGCTGTGAAGCGTAGGAGACCTGGGGACTGGTGGGAAGTACCTGGGAAGCAGGGTACCATCCCTGGATTGCGAGTAAGAGAGGGAACATTCTGTGCCTGGTGGCAGGGGGAGAGCAGAAAAACTTTTTAAAGTTGGCCTTATTTTTGCTAACAGTTGCTCATTCTGAAAGAAACTTGTCATGCCAACATGTTTACTTTGAACTGCTGGCCTTCAGAACTAAGCAGAAACATTTTTGGAGCAGAGCGGGGGAATTTATTTTGTATTATGTTTCCAGAGGAGATATAATCCCTTATGATGGGAAATGAATAACAGAAGGAATGGCTGCAGACACATGATTGGTTCAGGCTAACACAGCTATCAGTGGATACAGAGCTAAAGAACACAGAGAAAGCAGAGACAACACACCTGAAGAGCCGTCCCCCATGACAAATTAAATGGAAACATTTTTAAGCCCCTTGATTGTTGCCAATTTATTTTGTGAAAGCCCAAGAATCTAGTATAAATATGGACATATGACCATATTCTTTTTTTAAGTTTTTTTATTATTATTATTTCTGCTCATACAAACTTAACAGGTACACTGGTCCCTTCTGTCCCTCCACCTCCCCCCAAACCCCCTGTTCCCCCTCCCTTCTCCCTTCCCTTTTTCTTCCCCAGTGCCTCCGCCCCCAATCTCCAGAGCATCCTTTAATGTGCATACCAAAGTCTCCTCTGGATCCTCCTCTCCCATGAGGTGCAAGGACCCAGGGGCATTTCACAGAACCCTTTCCTGTGTTTCCCTGAAGCTTTGGAACACTACTGTGCCTGTCAGTTCTTACCCTCCAGGGATCCTAGTGCCTTTAGTCCATGCTAGACTTTGTGGGGTCAATAATGTGTTGGACATAGTGCAGGTCATGCAAAGTCCTATTATGATTGCTTCGGCCCTAACTTGTGTGGAGTATCTTGCATATCATTACTCTTCCCATCCTTGTGCTCTTACAATCTTACTGCTCCCTCTTCGGCAAATTTCCCTGAGCTTCAGGATGGGGAGAGATTAGGCTGGCCCAGTTCCAGGTAGTTGATATAGAGTCTCTGAAGTTCTGGATTGTGGTTTGTTGATTTTTTTTTTTTTAGTTTTGCTGCTCCTGCAATGCCCTTGGCTCCATCCTGATGGGTATTGGATGTCACTCTCTGGGCAGAGATAAAAACCTGTTAAATTAGAGTCTAGTTATAAGAGTATATTCAAAGGTAGATGGATTAAAGTAGGAGACTGCGGTGAGAGAGGAGTCAATCACCCATTTGTAAAATGGTTGCTTTCTATCAAGCAGCCTATATGCCCTCCCCTTCTGGTGAGATCATACCCCATCAGTTGCAAATGATCAGGAAAGAAAGTCTGTGAACTTAACCAGATGTCTCAGTACTTACTTGTAGTCCTTGATAGTGGCCTATTTTCTCTGCTGTAACATGGTCCCCTCTCTCCTTGTTTCTGGTGTGGCCCTCCTTCCTGTTTATAATCTTTACAATTATTGTAGGTATTACAGAGATTTGTCTTTGAGTGTCTCTAAGTGGGTTTGGTACTAGGATCCACCTATTAGGGAGTGCATACGGCACTTAATTTTCCATGTCTGGGATACTTCACTCAATATAATTGTTTCTACTTCCAAAGACAAACCCCTTCTGCTTTTGTTCTGTGAGCTTTCAGCTGTATTCTTTAAACTGTATTCTTAAAACTCTTTTCAGTTGAAGCTAATGGATTTCCAAACTTAGATCAACGAATTGTTTTCACAATGAAGCCACTGTTTCAAGGTGAATTTTTCAAGATGACAGAGTTTTTGCAAAATATGTTAATATACATGGCAAATACAGTGAAGGTATAATGCGTTCTCCTTGTGCCTCAAAGTTTTGTATGCCTCTCTCTTGATTGATATCATCCTAGAATTTCTCTTCTACACATTCAGCAATTCATTATCATTATGCAGTACTAAATATTTTTCTAGCCATAAGTTTTGTGTCATATTGCCTGAAGGAAAGAAAAATACTTAGTTGAGATTGCCACATGAATCAGAATGAAAGCCAAATTTTCAGATGTTTATTCCTTTGGTTACAGCTATATCAGCTATTGGTTTGACAAATATATTCATTGTCATGTGATTGCTTGTGAACATTGGCAGATTGTCCTTTATCTTCATCATTCTTCTTGATGATATCATTGACTGCTTCTATTGACTGATTCTATTTCCTTTATTTCAGTGTGGATTCTGTGGTTGACATGATCTAAGAAATGTGCAGTATTTGAAAACTTCAAGTTAGTTGTTGACCATGAAATTCTGACCCAATAACTCTTACTCATAGTGTAGCTCCATATACTTATTACAGTGTTGATAATCTGCTGCGACTTAATCAGGTGTGTATGTTTCCATGCAGTACTTTATCTTTGCTGATCATGTTAAGACAGCTATGCCAGGCTGTGTTTCCTAGAAGCCCATGCCAACATCTTCCTGAGAGCTTTTCCAATGAAAGGTGAAAGGTGGTGGTTACAGGATAAGAGGATTATAGGAGCTCATTGTTTCCTTTCCTTATCAGCCAAATTCTTGTAATTTCTTCCCCTTTCTGGGTAAGCAGCATATTTCCAAGCAGTTTCTTAATGTCATTCCACATCTTACTGATTTCCCTGCATGACAGGCATCACCAAATGCCCACTGATTTTTTTTAATTATGTATTTATTTATTTTTTTCACTCATACAAACTTAGTAGGTATCCAGGTCCCTTCCCTCTGTCCACCTCTCTCTGGACCTCCCTGATCCCTCCCCCCTTTTCTCCTTCCTTTCCCCCCTCCCTCTCTTTATCCCAGTGCCCGCACCCCCAAACACTGGAGCATCCTTTAATGTGTATGTCAAACTTTTCTCTGGGTCTTCCTCTCTGATGTGACTCATTGACATTTCCTAGAACTCTTTCCTGTGTTCCCCTTAAATATAGGGACACTATTGTGGCTGTTAATACCTTGCTTCTAAGGATCCTAGTGCCTTTAGTACATAATAGACTTTGAGGAGTCATTGCTCAGATCATGCAGAGTCCTATTATGATTGCTCCGGCTCTAACTTGTATGGAGTATCTTGCATATCTTAGCTCCTCCCCAACTTTGGTCTCTAACAATCTTACCACCTCCTCTTCTGCAAATTTCCTTGAGCTTCAGGATGGGGAGAGATTAGGCAGGCCTGATTCCAGGTGGTTGATATATAGTCTCTGATGTTCTGAATTATGGTTTCTTGATTTTTTTTTTCAGTTTTGCTGCTCCTGCAATACCCTTGGCTCCATCCTGATGGATATTGGACGTTATCCCCTGGCCAGAGATAAAAAGCTGTTAAAATAGAGTCTTATTATAAGAGTAGATTCAAAGGTAGATAGAATAAGAGTAGGAGACCGCGGTGGGGGGGAGGCAGTCTCCCATTTGCAAAATGGTTACCTTCTATCTACCACACTGTGTGCCCTCCCTTCTTGGTATGATCATACCCCATCAGTTGCAAGTGACCACTAAGGAAAGTCTGTGAATTTAACCAGATATCTCATTACTTACTTGCAGTACTTGATGGTGGCCTATTTTCTCTACTGTAGCATGATCCCCTCTCTCCTTGTTTTTGGCGGGGTCCTCCTTCCCCTTCTCTCCTGTTTATAATTTTTGCAACTACTGCAGGTATTACAGAGATTTATCTTTGAGTGTGTCTCTAAGTGGGTTTGGTACTAGGATCCACTTATTAGGGAGTATATATGGAGCTTAATCTTCTGTGTCTGGGATACTTCACTCAATATAATTATTTCTAACTCTATCCATTTTCCAGCAAATTTCATTACTTCATCATTTTTGATGGCTGAGTAGCAGTCCATTGTATAAATGTACCACATTTCCTTATCCACTTATCAACTGTTGGGCATTTGGGTTGATTACATGACTTTGCTATTGTATACAGTGTTGCTATAAACATGGTCATGCTTGTGCTATCGAGGTAAATTTTTGCTGTATGAGGGGTTATTCTCAAAGGTGGATTAGCAGGGTCATATGGCATTTCAGTCTTTAACTTCTTTAAGAATCGCCAGAGGGCTCGCCAGAGTGGCTGTATGAGCCTGTATTCCCACCAGTAATGTAAGAGAGTTCCCCTCTCTGCACATCCTCTCCAGCATTTGGTGTTGTTTGTATTGTGGATTTTTGCCATCCTGACAGGGGTGAGATGATATCTCAGGTAGATTTTGATTTGCATTTCCCTGATGGCTAAGGATGCAGAGCATTTTTCAGATATTTGTTAGACATTTTAATTTCATCCCTGGTAACGTTTCTTTTAAGTTCCAAGGCCCATTTGTATTGGGCCATTTGTTTCCTTGGTGTTTAGTTTTCTAAGTTCTTTGTGCACTCTGGATAATAGAGTTCTATCAGATATGTGGTTTAGTGAAGATTTTCTCCCATTCTATGGATTGCCTTTGTGCTCGAGTTACAATTTCTTTATCTGAACAGAAGCTCTTTAATTTCATAAGATCCCATCGTAGAGTGTTGGGTTGTATTGACTGTGCTATTGGATTTCTTATTAGGAACTGTTGGCTTATTCCAATCACCTGGAGGGAGTTCCTAACCCTTTTATCTAAGGTATTATAGTCACTGTCCTGATATTGAGGTCCTTGATCCATTTGGAATTAATTCTTCTACATGGTGACAAGTACTGGTCCAGTTTTAATCTTCTGAATGTGGAGATACAGTTTTGCCAGCACCATTTGTTGAAGATGCTGTTCTTTTTCCATTGGATTTTCTGGGCCCCTTTGTCAAAGATCAAATGGCTGTAATTGTGTGGGCTTATATCTGGGTCTTCAACCCTTATCCATTGATCTGTGTGTCAATTTTGGAGCCAGTACCAGGCTGTTTTTATAACTATGGATTTGTAGTATAGACTAAGGTTTGGTATGGTGATAACTCCAGCAGTGTTTTTGTTACTCAGGATTGTTTTTGCTATCCTTGGTATTTTGTGCCTCCATATGAATTTTGAGATATTTTGATCAACCTCTTTAAAGAATTGCTTTTGGTATAGGATTGAATCTGTACATTGCATTTGGTAGGATGGTCATTTTTATGATGTTGATTATGTAAATCCAGGAACATGGCAGATCTCTCCACTTTCCAGTGTCTTCTGTAATTTCTTTCTTTAGGGTTTTAAAGTTTTCATTGTAAAGGTCACTTACTTTCTTGGTTAGGTGCATCCAAGGTATTTCATTTTTTTAGGGGCTGTAGTAAATGGGATTATTTCTCTCTGAGCTTTTTCACTAATTTCCTTCTGGGCATATAGAAAGGCCATTGATTTTTGTATGTTTAGTTTGTATCCTACCACCCTGCTGAACTTCTGTATTAATTCCAGGAGTTTCCTGCTGGAGTTTTTGGAAATACTAAGGTAGAAGATCTTGTCATACACAAACAGAAATAATTTGAAATCTTCCTTGCTGATTTGAATCCCTTTTATCTCCTTTTCTTGTCTTATGGCTTCAGCTAAGAATTCAAATACAATATTGAATAGAAGTGGTGAGAGGGGACAGTCTTGTCTAGTTCCTGATCGAAGCGGGAATCCTTCAAGTTTTTCCCAATTGAGTATAATCCTTGCTGTGGGCTTGTTGTATATGGCTTTTATTATATTGAGAAAGGTTCCTTCCTTTTTTTTAATTTTAATACATTTTTATTATTATTTCAGCTCATACAAACTAAATAGGTATACCAGTTCCCTCCCTCCCTCCTCCTCCCCCTGAACCCCCTGCTCTCCCTCCCCTCACCCCTCCCGCCCCATCCCCCCATGCCTCCCGCCCCAATTCCCAGAGTCCTTTCTTGTGCATGTCGACTCTCCTCTGGGCCCTCCTCTCTGATGACGTACAAGGACCCAGTGGCATTTCCCTGAACCCTTTCCTGTATTCCCCTTAAGCATAGGAACACTACTGTGGCTGTCAATCCCTTGCCTCCAAGGATCTTGGTGCCTTTAGCAGATGCTAGACTGTCTCTAGTGTTTTGATCATAAAAGGCTGTTGAGTCTTGTCAAAAGCTTTTTATGCATCTATCGAGAGTATCATGTGGTCTTGGATTTTGGACTGTTTTTTTTTTTGGTGAATTACGTTTATTGCATATGTTGAACCAAACTTGTGTGGTTGGGATAAAGCCTACTTAATCCCCATGAATGATCTTTTTGATACATTTTTGAATGCGATTTGCTAAAACTTTGTTGAGAATCTTTGCATCTGTGTTCATCAAAGAGACTGGCTTATAGTTTTCTTTTATAAGTGTATCTTTGTTAAGTTTTGGAATTAAGATGATATTAGCTTCATAGAAAGAATCTGGTAGTGTTCCTTCCTTTGATATTTGATGGAACAGTTAAGGAGTATTAGTGTTATTAGCTCCTGAAATGTCTGGTAGAACTATGTGCTGAATCCATCTGGTCTAGGGCATTTCTACTTGGGAAGATTCAAGATTATTTCATAGATGTCCTCATATGTTGTAGGACTATTTAAATAATTCCCAACTTCCTGATTTAATTTCCGTAAGTTATGCTTACTTAGTAATTCATCCATTTCTTTTGTGTTGTCAAATTTCACAGAGTATAAGTTTTTGAAATATGATGTCATAAATCTCTGAATTTCTTGAATATCCATTGTGATAACTCCATTTTCATTTCTAACTTTGTTAATTTGTGTTTTCTCTTTCTTGCTTGTGGTTAATTTAGCTAGAGTGTATCAATCTTATTGATTTTTTCAAAGAACCAGCTTTTTACTGGTTGATTCTCTGTATCATTTTCCTAATCTTAATTTCAGCTATTTCTCCCCTTATTTTGCTAATCTCTTCTCTTCTACTGCTTTTGGGATCAGATTGCTCTAGTATCTCTAAAGCTTTGAGCTGCATTACTAAGTTATTTATTTGTGATGTTTCCATTTTTTTGATAGCATTAAGAGCTATGAATTTACCTCTTAGGACAGCTTTCATTATGTCCCAAAAATTTGATGAGTTGTATTTCCATTATCATTCACTTTCAAGAAATCTTGAATTTCCTTTTTAATTTCTTTCTAAATCCAATTCTCATTCAGCATCATATTGTTAAGTTTCCAGGAGTTAGTGTATTTTCTGTTGTTTATTGTGTTGTGGATGTCCAGCTTTAGGCCATGGTGGTCTGATAAGGTACAGGCTAGAATTTCAACTTTCCTGTATATGTGGAGATTCATTTTGTTTCCCAATATATGATCTATTTTGTAGAAAGTTCCATGTGCTGCTGAGAAAAATATGTATTCTTTGGTGCATGGATGAAAAGTTCAATAGAGATCTGTAAGGTCCATTTCTTTGAGGGTTTGATTAATTTCCAAAGTGTCTCTATTAAGTTTTTGACCTTTTGATCTATCCCATGTTGAGAGGGCAGTGTTGAAATCCACAAGAATTATTGGTGGTTGATTTCTCGTTACAGATGCTGGAGGATTTGCTTAATGAAAGTGAAGGGGCCCATATTAGATGCATATATGTTCAGTATTGTGAAGTCTTCCTGGTGAATTGTACCTGTGACCAAAATGTAGTATCCATCTGTGTCTCTTATGATTTTTTTTGGTTTGAAGTCCACTTTGTCCGACAGCATAATGGCTACCCCTGTCTGTTTCCTGCTTCCATTAGCTTGCAGAATTTTGGACCAGCCTTTCATTTTTTTAGGAAGTGCCTATCTTTTGTGGTGAGATGAGTTTCCTGAAGGCAGCAGATTGATGGGTTTGGGGTTTTTTGTTTTTTTGTTTTACATTTTTTATTTTTATGTCAGCTCATACAAACTTAATAGGTACACCAGTTCCCTCCCTCCCTCCTCCTCCTCCCGAACCCCCTGCTCCCCCTCCCCTCATCCCTCCCTCCCCATCCCCCCTGTGCCACCCGCCCCAATTCCCAGAGAGTTCTTTCTTGTGGTTTTTAATCCAAGTTTGTTATCTGTGTCTCTTGATTGGTGAGTTAATACCATTGACATTTAATGTTATAAAGGAGAAATGATTTTTAATTCTGGACATTTTTTATGTTTAGTGGCTTTTGTAAGTGTATTGTTTGACATTTAGTTTTTGGTGGTATTTTACTTCCCTTCTGTCCTCCTGGATATGCTTGTTTTTTCTTCAAGCTTGAATATCATTTCTAGCATTTTTTGAAGGCCTGGTTTCATAAATATGTAAGCCTTGAAGTTGTCTTTGTGCTGGAAAACTTTTCTTTCTCCCTTGATCATAATGGAGCGTTTTGTGGGGTACATCAGCCTAGGTTGACATTTTTGCTAATTCAATATTTGAAGTACATCTCTCCAAGCTTTTCTTGCTTTTACTGTTTCCCTTGAGAAGTCATTTGTTATTTTAATAGGTTTACCTTTAAGAGTGACTTGTTTTTTTTTCCCTTGAAGCTCTCAGCACTTTTTCTTTGTCTTGAATGTGGAGTATTTTGACTATTATTTGCCATGGGGAGTTTCTATTTTGGTCATATCTCTCTGGGGTGTGGAGTGCCTCTTGTATTTGGATGGGTATCTCATTCTTTAGATGAGGAAAGTTTTCATTGATGATAATTTGAAAAATTTCCTCAGGTGTGGTATTTTGGAGTTCTTGCTCTGGTATTCCATGAATGCACATGTTAGGCTTCTTCAGGGTGTCCCATATCTCTTGAATATTCCTCTCAAATATCTTTTTGCCTTTAACAACCTCTTCCATTGAGCTGTTTAATTCTCCTACTTTGTCTTCAAGATCTGAAATTCTATTTTCTGCTTCATTAGTTCTGATAATAAGATTCTCTCTTGAGTTTTGGGTAAAGATTACTTGCCTTTTAGTTCGATTTTAAACTCTGCCTGAGACTGTTTTAACTGCTCTATGTCTATATTTGTTTCTTGAACTGTTTTTCTCAACTCTTCCAAGTGTCTGTTGTGTTCCTGTTCAAAGTTGTTGATGCGGTTTTTTAACTCCTCCCAGATTTCCTCTTTTATAGTATTGATCATGGTAATGATCATGCTTTCAAAGTCATTATCTTGGGCGTCGCTTTCTTGGCTATTTTCTGTGAATTTGTTCTGGATGGAATCCATCACTATGGGGTTATTTCTTTCCATGGGAGATTTGTCTTCTTGGGCTTTATTTCTCATGGATCTGCACTTTGACTTGGGCATTGTTGTTTTGTCTCTTAAGACCTTCAGTTTCTATGTTTTTTTGACTGAACTAATTTAGTTGGTATTACTACTCTTGGACAGTTATTACTAGTGTTTGCCTTGAAGTTGGGTACATTTGTCTGTTGCTATTGTTATTTCCTAGATGAGGCTATTAGACTGTAGTACATCAGTTAAGTCAGGTTTAGTGGACAGGGGATGAATATTAGTATGCTAGTGCCCTTTTACAGTTTAGTACCTTGGTGATATGTGAGGGTGAGTGGTATAATCCTTGATATTGTATATGTTTTTGGGGTAACTGTATGGAAAAGTTAATCTACAGTGATTTATAGTTGAAAGGAGCAGGATGCTATAAAAAAAAGGGGGTTTACTTGTCTTTGGGCTGGATGTGAAGAATCTCTCCTATATAATAGGATGATTTTAGAGGACTTCAGATGTATGGACTTTGTCCCCTAGAGCTTTGCTTGAGTTTCCTTTGGACTCTTTTGAATTCTGAGTAGCAATGTGTCATCTGTGGACCATGAGCGAGGATCCCTGGTGGGCCAGAGAGGCAGATGGGCTGATGGAGATGACAGAGCTCTTCACCTGGGACCTGGGACTTGACTTAGTGACCCACCTAAGCTCCAGGGATGGAAGACCATGAGGAGTCCTTTCCCAGTCGGGCAGGCAGGCGGGAGGAACACAGGGGCTAGGAGATGGGGTGTGGCCCAGGCAAACCGAGGCAGCCTGAGTGTTGCTCAGGCTGGCTGCTGGGAGGAGCTGGGACAAAGGGTGACCTGGGGGCTGGTGAACTCACCTGGGATGGCGGACTGGAAGCAAGTCCTGTCCTGGTTGGGGGACAGATGGGCAGGAGGAACAAAGGGACTGGGGCGTGGCCCAAGCAAACTGGAGGCCACCTGGGTGTTGCTCAGACTGGCTGGTGAGAGGAGCTGGGACAAGGGGCGGCCTGGAGGCTGGTGGAACTCACCTGGGATGAAGGACTGCAAGCAAGTCCTGGGATGGAGGACCATGAGGAGTCCTGTCCTGGGATGGAGGATCATGAACAGAGTCCTGTCCCAGTTGGGTAGGCAGGCGTGGGGGGCCCACTGCTTTTTGTTAGTCGTACTTTCATCTGAAAAACCAGTCATCCAAATAAAATATCCATTGTGTTAAATTTTTAGCATAGTTTATAATATTCTAAATGAACTTGCACTAAGCAATTTATACTATAGAATCTTCATGAAAATATTTTTTCTGTGTCTTTCATAAGGAAATGTGTAAACTTAAATTTTAGTAAAATATTAAACATTATACCATCTAAATGTACTTTGACCTTTCAGCCTCAAGAAAATAGATAATGAGTAAAATTAAATACCTCAATTGTATGAATATTAAGAATGAAGACAATAGTCAAACAGTATTCATCTGCATATGTAGGCACAGTAAGAAAAAATGATAATAAAATTAAAACTTATTTCAGAAAGAGCAAACAACTGCTAGTAAAAGAAACCAATTTAGTGAGAACTACAAGTGACAATCAGATTGCCCAATATTTTTATGGAAAGAACAGTATTAAATACAGTCCTGTCTTAAGAAAGATTGAAATAATTGTGTTAGAAAAGAACACACATAAATGTACAATCTAGGTAATGAAAAGTTGTAAGGTTGAAGAAATAATTCTACTGGTAAAATGCTTATGTAATGAGCACAAGGATATGAGTGCAGCCCACAAGAGCTATGAAAAAATGTGAACATGCATGTAATTCCATTGTTTTTGATAGGCAGAGTCAGGGGAATCTATGGGAATAATTAGAAATCCATTTGGAAATAATTGGAAAGTGTATGGAAAAATCTGCCTTAAAAAACAAAATGGACTCTTACAATCTTACCGCCCCCTCTTCTGCAAATTTCCCTGAGCTTTAGGATGGGGAGAGATTAGGCTGGCCTGGTTCCTGTTGATTGATGTAGGGTCTCTGATGATCTGAATTATAGTTTGTTATTCTTTTTTGCCGCGTCCCTATCCAACTAATCTGGTAGAATATGTCTCAGTTTGGAAAAGGTGGATTCAAAGTAACATGTTTTGGGATAAGGACATGGCTTTATTTTAGAGAAATAAGGAAAAATATGGGAATTGTCAGGTCTTGGTGTTTCTTCCCAGTTCAGGCTTAAAGCCTGTTCCCTGGGAAGGTCACAGTAACCCCATGGGCAAGTGCTAGGAATTTCTCGGTATGCCACAATAAAGTCCAGGGACAGGTGCTAAGCATTTTTACCTAGGTTTTGTTTGGGATAATTCAAGTTTTGCCTCTGGCAGGAAGAATTCTTCTGGGATTTAGAAGTGCCCTTTCTTAGGGTTTTTTGGAACTAGCTTCCTGCTCTCTGTTCTAGAGAAGAAGCCTGCTTTTTAAGTTTCAGTCAAATACTAAATAGAAATTTCATGTCTAGTCATTTACAATAAGTAGACTTGTTAATCAGAATGTGTGCACTGATTTTAAGGAAATTAGAGAATAACTTCTAGAATCTTAAAACATAGGTTGGGTAAGATTCCCACCTATGTGGTTCCAACTTACTTAGAAATTCCAGAAGTACAAAACTATGCTCTCAGTCCACCAGAACCTTAAAAGAAACTGTGATACCCTCTTACCCTGGCTGAAGGCCAAGGAAGAGACCATCATGCCAGAAAGTCTAGATGCCAAGACTGCCCCTGGAGATGGTATTTGCAATCCAAACTGGGAGAATCCATGTCAGAAGCAAAGAGGGCCGTGTCTTTCCTACCCCAAACATCACTCTTATGAGAAATCACAGAGATGGACCATCTGAGTGCACTCCCACCAATGATTGCCTCTGCCCCGAAAGAGACACCCTTGGCATATGGGGCCTGACTGGACCCCAGGTTTGGAGTATGCATGGTTCACAGATGGGTCATCTAACTGATGGCAATACACTTCTGGAATTCCTCAAAGGAAGACATAAGCAACCTTACTATTAAAGGAATAGAAGGATGCTATTATAGAAGTTATTCTTTTAATAATTATGTTGCTTAAGTGTTTTCTTCAGTGCATACCTCAGTGTTCCATCGACAGAACCAGCTATAGCTTATGGGCCTTGAGTATTCAAGTCAAGGCACCCCCCCCTTTGAGATGTAGTTTAAGCTTGGATAGTAGAGACTACATGAGCTGCATACATCTTCCCAAGTTATAACCTGCTGCCATGCCTGGTGCCTATGTCGACCTGCCTGACTGAGAGTATCAACCTGGAGAGGACAACAGCAAAAGCTCACACTGGGACTTATGGGGTGTTGAGGATTCCTATAGTTAATTGTAAAATATGTTCCTTGCTAAATTCAATAGGAGAACATTCTGCCTCTGTATTTTAAAAGAAAGCAGTCTCTGTTAAAATGTGGGCTCAGCCCCATAGCTATCTGGTGAAGCATTATAGATTAGATAAGTTTGGAAATACTGAGAGAATGTTTCTGTTAAGTGCCTTTGCCCTGAAGCAATGGGTTAGGTTCTTGAAAAAATGTCCACCCTGAAGGTGATTTTTGCTGACTAAAAAATTATATGTCTGTTGTAGGTGCAACATTCTTTACCCCAAAATTTTCTGTATAAAAGTTGTCATGAAAGTTTCAATAAACGGGTTCAGGATACACTCGGACGAGAGGGAGCTGCGTGTGTTCTGTTCTCCGCCCGGTCCTGGGGAGCCCTGGTCTCGAGGCCGTGACTCTGGTCTGTGGCACTTTTTTATTCTCCTTCCAGTTTTGCTGTTCCTGGACTGCCCTTGGCTCCATCCTGATGGGTATTGGATGTTATCTCCTAGCCAGAGATAAAAGGCTGTTAAAATAGAGTCTTATTATAAGAGTAGATTCAAAGGTAGATGGAATAAGAATAGGAGACTGTGGTGAGGGGAGTCAGTCTCCCATTTGCAAGATGGTTACCTTCTGTCTGCCAGAAAGATGGGAAGGAGCAATGATATACAAGATACTCCATACACATTAGGGCCAAATAATCATAATAGGACTTTGCATGACCTGCACAATGACCAACATGTCATTGAACCCCCAAAGTCTAGCATGGACCATGGTCTCTAAGATCCTTAGAGGCAAGGGATTAATAGCCACAATAGTATTCCTATACTAAAGGAGAACACAAAAAAGAGCTCTAGGCAATGCTATTGAGTCCCTACACCTTATCAGAGAGGAGGACCTAGAGGGAAGTTTAACATGCACACTAAAGGATGGGGGGGCACTAGGACAAGGGGAGGGAAGGGGGAAAGGAATGGGAATAGGAGGGAGGGAGCAAGGGGATCCAGTGAGGGGTAGAGGGAGGGAGGGGAATGAGGTACCTATCAAATTTGTATAAAATTATTAAAAAAACAAAATGAATAGTATATGATTAATCATATGCAAGAAACCTCTGGCACTGATAGTCTCACACATACACACATACATACATTCACATATATACTGGTACATGCACAGAAAAAATACATTATAAAACTTAAAATTTGAACATAGGCATATATTTATAATTACCACAGAGACATAATAATGTTTTAAGCAAACTGGGAAGCATAAAATTTGAATTGCTCAATTTATTAATAAATAGATTAAAAGGTTCAACAAATAATTTAAACTAAAAACTCCTTTTTGAAAGATAAATAACGATCTTTTGCATCCTAATCATTTCAAGTAATAGTACTTTCGTTCTCTTAGCCCTCATACATGATGTCAATCATACTTCCATTGCAGGTATCAAAAGAATATCAGGGAAAACTTAATGGAACTTATGCTTTTTGATTTAGATCAAATATTCTGACCTTCCCTGAGAGCAACTGAGCAGAACTGGGGCTTCAATCTTTACTCCACAGATCCACATGCCCTCTTCACCTATAATGCTATTCTAGCAGTTTGGAAGTGTGATCTCAACCCGTTCAATTCACACTCTTCAAGTTCTTAGCTGCTAGGTCTCTATTGGTACCATTTGTAAATAGCTAAGTATTTTGCACGTAAAAATTCTGTTACTATCAGAAAATAAGGTTTCCACTAGAACAGTCTGTTAAAAAAAGATCACCAAGATATGGGGAGACACCAATTCTATCAATATCATGATAGTTAATTTGGGATGTCAACTTGACTACACCTGGCATTAATTACATTCATCTGTTAGACTACCTGAAGAGATTATCCAGATCAATAAACTACAATACAAAAACCTCCCAGTAGCAGACTATATAAAAGAAACCATAAAACAGAAGGCTTGGAAGAGGACTACTGGACTAAGCAGCTCTGAGCCTCCAGGGTTTTTGCATTTACTTAGCCTGTCTCCAACTTCAACTATCAGCCATGTCACCTCCAGTCACGAAAGACTATTTTTCCTCTCTGGAACCATAAGCTGAATAAATCTCCCTTTCTTCCTTAAGTTGTTTGACTTGGGTATCTCTCACAGCAACAGTTAAAAGCAACTGCTATGCCTATTAAATACCTATCTGACCCATGTGTATATTGAGATTGAGCAGATTGATATATTGGAAGATCTAAGTCTTTCTTTCTCAACTTGACCCAAAAGTTCCCCCCATAAATCAGTAAATTAATCTTTGAATTTGTGCTATAAGTGCTTATCAGCATTTTATCATGGATAGGGAAAAAACATGAGATTCTATCCCTTTCTGAAGAAATACTGATGCTTAATGAATGCTGAGTGGGAGAAAGTGACCAAGTTGCTTTATAAGTATAGTTATGTAAACATAAGCCTATGCACAGCCAGTGCTGAGACAAAAGCTAATGAAGATTACCCTTGGGAAACTCTGTAAGTTTTGCGCACACACACACACACACACACACACACACACACACACACACACAAAATGGGGAATACAAGCAAACTAATTGAAAAGATTTTCAATAGAGAAAAGAGAGATGGTGTAAAACTGTCAAAATTCACTGTGCACATGTATGAAACTGTTAAAAACAAAATAGAAAAGAGATACATGCCTGATCTAAATTTTACACATTTAAGAGGAAAAAATATAACAGAAGTTCATCAATGGGAAGGAGTCTACCAAATAATTACATGAGAAGTGTAATGCCAATCTTTCCAGTTAAAAGCAACAAAAATAGAAACATCACCACCAGTGGCATGAATATCAAGGAGACAACCAACAGCTTTTTGATTTGGATTCAAGACCCACTTTTCAGAATATTATATATCCCTGCTATTGTAAACTAGAACAGCCCCACCCCACAAAAACTGGGGAAGGAAATAGATCAATAAAGAAGATAACCAATAAACTTATAGGTAGGAAGACAGTACATCAATGTGCTCTGTAGTAGCTGTTTTATACTCATAGAATGGGAAATTACAGTGGAAATCTTTGGGTTTAAGGCTGGATGAGTGAAGGGAAACACAAATACCTAAAGAGAGGTAGCCTGCTATGCCATGGAGGCTTGGGCCCCCACAGGAGTAGACAAGCCAGAGTGAACCCTGGAGTCCATAGAATCATACAAGCAGAAGGGTGGGAGGGAATGGGAGGAAATGATGAAGGAGGGGGAGGTGATGAGAAGGAGCGGGGAAGGAGGGAAGCTGCGGTGAATCTCCATATGTTTGTAAAAGCAAAAAATAAAGGAAAATGGGAAAAAAATAAAAATATCAAAGAAGAAAGTTCTGAATCCTGACAAAGAAGTCTTTACTCTGTTAAGTTGTAGGTATTAAATATTTGTGATACAGAAAGCTGGCCTAGAATTGGTCAAAAATATGAAATAAAATTAAAAATTAGAATAACAATGTAAGAATGAAGAGCAAGTCTTCTGGCCTGTTAACTTAGTGTACTCTTAACTGATGTTTCAGCTTCATGGATTTCTGGAACATAAATATGTGAGTCTTAGAAGGAAATCATTTTTGAATATATGGTGTGATACAATCCTAGAGTCAAGGTTTGTCAGGTTGCTGAAAAATATTTTAAAGCATCTGATTTATGTTATAATAGTATTTCTGAAAACATGGTCCTCATACCAGAATTATCTGGAGAACTATTTTAATATCCACTTTTGCCCCTGTGTATTCTTGAAGTAAAGTGAAAATCTGACAGTGCCTCTTGTAAATCTGATTAATAGCAGGTTTTCAAGTTTAATATGTAATAAAACTGGAGAATGTGATACCTCAGGAGAAAAATGTTGATTGGAGGGTTAAATAAAAACGTCATTGTGTTAAGGAACAATATGAGATGTCAACACCAGATAGCTTGAAATAAAGACTCTTAAAATACCTGCTATATTAAGATCAGCATAACTATGCCTAGAGGTCACCCCAGTTTTGTTATTTTTTATATTTTTTTCTCCACAATCAGGGTTAACCATCCACTGAGTTTTTGTTAGTTATAATTCAATGATTCCTCATTCCACATAGTTTTGTGTATATAAATCATCAAATTTAAGCAGTTTTCATAGACAACTTTCAAACAAAATTTTAGCAAAAATCATTTTCATATATATATATTTTATGCCTTCCACTATGTTTTGTTATATTTATAAAATACTCATTAATATATGACAACTGTCTAATTCTGAAGGAAGTACAGATAGGTGCCAAGATAGACACCACACTATCATTTTTCTGTTTGTATATTATATTGCTTAAACTATATATTCTGACTTTGCTAACAAGAAAGATATATTGTTAATTTAATCTATTTCAGGACTTTAAAACCAATGAACTTTTGTTGCTTACTGGTATAGTCTTCTAGTAATATCTGACTATAAAATGATACTAGATGGAACTTATATTAAAAAGATTAAGATCACATTATGATAAGTTAAACCTTGGGTCAGGACCTGCATGAAGTTATTTTGTGTTGATACCCCCACTTACATTTTTAACCCCCAAAGCATGAAAAAAATTTTCTCCTGAAGAAAAAAATCAGTGAAATAGTTACTTAATTTTAGCAAAAGTGCATTAGAATAAAATAATTCTTAAATTGAATTGATTATATATTTGAATCTAGTTTCAGGTAAATTACACAAAGTCATTAATAACCAGGAGAAATATTGCCAAATCCCCTCTTGGCCAGCCGGGAAAGGAAGGGGAAACAGTGGGGCCTCCGGGTGATGGGGTCACCACCCAGACCCCAGGAATCAGGTGAGGAGCAAGCAGTGGACGAGTTACTGCAGATTTAAATTTATTAAGGAGAGATTGGGCTTATACAGGGTCAGGGTCCAGTCAGGTGTTACCATCCCTCCACTCCTGGGGACAGCCACCAATCATTTAACTGTTTTCTAGGTGTCCATTGCAGGGGCAAGTTAAGATGGCTGCTTCCCATTGGTTGTTCATCCCTCCCCCTTAATGGTTCTCTATTGGGATATGTCCAAGTTTGTCCATAGCCAGGAGTCCAAGTTATGGTCTCCTTGAATGGATAGTGCCACAGAGAAAAAAGGCAGATCTTAAAGAACGTCTATTAAAAGAAGAAATTACATTAATTAGTGAACTCATCACTCTTTTTGAAATTCATGACATGTTGTATGTTGTTTCTTGATTTTAATTATACAATACTTTAATCAGCTACAAATAATTCAGTTTCATCATGAATCCCCATTAAACAGAATTTCACATATTTCCTTTTCTGTTGTGGTTATAATGAAGTAATTTCTCATGTTGGAGACTGTCAGATATTTTCTGTATTCTGATATTTGTCAAGGATTGAAAGACTGGGGCTGGAGAGGTGGCTCAGGGTTTTAAGCCTCTGCCTTTCAGGCAGAAGGTCCTGAGTTCAGATCCTAGACCACAGGTATAGACGCTGGGCTGAAGTGGGGGCGGCCTGCGTTTCTGGTCCTGGTAGGGCGGAGCCTGTGAATCCCAGGGCAGAGTAAACAAGGAGGAGCAGGAGGCGTCCATGGTGGTTCCCGAATTCGTCTGCGGTTCTACACACACATATATACACATACATACACACATGCGCACACACGCATACACGCACAACTGAATAAATAATAAATAAATAAATTTTTAAAAAAAGGATTAAAGGACTGACTAAGGAGATGGCTCAGGGGATAAAGACATTGCCTTGCAAACAAGCATACCTGAGTTTTGATCCCCCAATCCCACATAAAGAACACTAGGCAAATATGACAGTCACCTGCAATTCTAGTGCTAAAAGGCAGAGTCTCCCAAACTCAGAGCAAAATGGCACAGAGCAACCCAGGATGATTGTCGATGTCACTGGTGGGATGCCATAGGCTCACACCACCAAATGCTTTACATATATATATATATATATATATATATATATAGAGAGAGAGAGAGAGAGAGAGAGAGAGAGAGAAAGAGACAGAGACATACACACATGCATAAATGCATGTACACACCTCCACACATGAACATGAATGTTGTACCATCTAGTTCTTGTAAATTTGGTCATATTTGTAAATATATTCTCTACAGATGTCAAAAAGAAACCACACTAGACTGGGTATTCTGAGGGGAAGAGAGGCCACACAGATAAATAAGGAGTGAGTGTGATGTATTAATTCAAATATCAGAATGAATGTGATAGTAAAATGGAGACAACTCTTAAGTTGCTTTAACCACAAAGTAATTAACACCTAGGATTGCAGGATGCATACAGAAAGAGAAGAAAGCAACAGTGTGGCCATTCTTTCTGAAATGATGGAAATCTGCTAAGAGTTATATCTCTGAGTTTTAACTGACACAATTGTAATTCTTTTAAGACACTGAAAAAATAGTGACAAAAAATTAACATGCTGGTAGTTAGACCACACACCAGGCTATTCAGGAAGTAGAACAAACAGCAAAGACTGAGAAGTGACAAGCAATGAACAAATGAGTCATTCATGTCCTGCTGGAAGACAGGCAGGATAAGACCATTAGGGCAGGGCTATGCTAAAGGAAATGAAACCAGTGTGCTAATCAAAAACACCAGAGTCAATGAGTTTATTAATAACTGAATCCAAGAACAACCCTGTGAAATATGTCACACACAGTTATTCTTTGAAAACACTATCAGCTATATTTGAAACAGCATCATCACCACAGTCTGAGCCAGAGCCCTCCATTCATTTTTCCCCTAGTTTTACAAGCATTTTGAATAATTATCCCTGCCTCCTTCCTTCCCTCCTTCCTTTCCTCTGTCTCATTCTGTCCTTTCATCAATCTACCCCACTCCCTCCTACCCCCCCTTATATGTTCCAGGGTTTTCTCTGATCATCTGCTCTGTTGTGTTTCAAGTCTCTATGGTAGAACACGTATACTTTGTCAGACCCACTGATAAGGACATTCCCCTTTACCTGTCTAGCCCTATCCCCTAAAATTGCCACTGCATTTAATTATTTCTTCTAAGATCCTCACTAGTCTATAGGAGTGTGTTGGAATGCCAGTCATTATGTGGGTCTGGTAATATTAGGTCTCATTGCAGTGAGTTTCTGGATGCACCAGCCCTGCTTTGAGTGGAATATCTTGTCCAGCAATGGACCTCCCTATTTTTAGGCTCTTAGATTCTCTCAAATTTCCCTGAGCCTTGGAGGAGTACACATTTGGTTGGCCTGATTCCAGGTGAACATTGCAGGGTGGGGGATACTCTGCATTCTGGTTCTCTGTTGTCTGTTTCTCTGTTCCTCCAATGCAATAGACTATGTCTTGTTTGGGTGTTGAAATCCTCTCCTATCTAAAAATAAAATGAGAAGTATATAGATGGAAGTTTATGTTTCAGTACTTGTGGTTAGTACTGAGACACCTGATCTTGTCCACTGTCAGTTTATTCCTTCTTCTATTGTTAGACTGGCTTACAGTTCTGGTCATGTGTGTTTCCTGTCAAGGAGGAAGAGGGGTTAGTAGTTAGTATACAGGAGATTGGTTACTAGAGGTTAATCCCCCTCTCTACTGTATTCTATTCCTGTTTTTCCCTTCCCTTTAAACTTTTTCTTATGTAGAAGCTTTTTCTTATATAGAGTTTCTTTCTTAAAAGAACCCTTGTTCTTTTGTTTCTACTCTTTTAGGATCTTATTGCCTTCCTCATTGGTATTCCTTTGTATTTGTGGGTTTTGTAGGGGTTCATGTTTGATTTCATTGAATTGATGGTTTATAAGGCAGAACATACAGCAATTGTCTTTCTGCATCTGGGATATTTCGCCGGTATGATTTCTTCCAGTTTCATCCATTAGCTTGCAAATTTCATTAGTTCATTTTTCTTGACTGTGGAGTAGTATTTCATTGTATTTATGAACCACATTTTCATTAATCATTCATAAACATTTGAATATGTAGGTTAATTCCATTTCTTTGCAATTGTGAGTAGGACTGTTTTGAACATAGTTGTACATAAGTCTCTTATGTAGGATGCCATGCTCTTTGGGAATATTCCAAGAGAGGGATGGTTGGGTCATATGGAATTTCAATATTTAACTTTTTTAGATACTTCCAAATTAATTTACAAAAGAGTTGTATGAGTTATAATCACACCAGCAATATATTTTTCTCCCCCATATCCATGCCAGCATTTTCTGTGATTTGTTTTTGGTATCTCAGCCATTCTGAGTGGAATGAGATGATATCTCAGGGAAAAAAGATGACCTACAAAATGGGAGAACATCTTCACTAAGCACACAGCTGATAGAGAACTTATCTCCAGAGAACACAAAGAACTACAAAAATTAAATACTAAGGAAGTAAAAATATCCCATTAAAAATGGGCTGTATCATTGAAAAGAAAATTCCCAGAAGACTGAATTCAAATGTCCACAAAAATCTTAAAAATGTTCTACCTCCCTAGTAATTAGAGAACTGCAAATCAAATTTATTCATTGTTAGGAGGAACATTCCTCTATTTTAGTATTGCCTGAGCAGTATGGCTCAGGCAGGATAGATGTGGGGGTAAGTAATTTCACAGCTATTTTGTTAACTGTTCCCTGAAAATGACTGATTGTCTTCAAGGTTTAGATACAGCATGCCACAGTCTTTTATGACTGTTATTAAAATTTTTAAATGTATTCCTGATCTCCTCATATGTCCAAAGATGCTCTTCTTAGTATTTTATAAACTCATGCCTATTCTTCAGGTTTGGAAATCATTCGAATTGACAGAAGCAGAAACAATATTCTAATGATAGTTAACTATCCTCAATCATGAATACACAATCTGGGATTTATCTAGAGAAATGTTATTTATGCTCATCTCTTTCCACCACTATTAGTATTTTCTTGTTACCCAACTCATTCTGTTACTTCACTTCCAGTAACTATATTTTTCCCCCATTACCTTAAATTCCAGATAGGGATGATGACAGAATAGATGTGTGACTTCTTGTTTATCTCTGCATCTATATGGAGACCTTAATTTCATTCCATGGTAAATGTTTGCTGTTTGGTAAACTTAAGGTAATTTTACAAAGAAATCCCACTACATATGTTCAGTTAATGCAGTTGATTGGGTCTCTTTCTCTTTCTCTCTCTCATATACACACACAAACACACACACACACACACACACACACACACACACACACACACACAAAATCTCTCTCTTCCACTCCAAATCATGTAGTAATGAATTAACTCCTAGAAATTTTTCATAATCATAGAAAGTATACTGTCAAGGCAATGTGTGTATATTCCACATGAAAGAAATTGAGCTTTTCTACAGTTGCAAAAAGAAATACTGAATGAAGTAAATAAATTAAACAACTCACCCTTATTCTTAAGTTAACAATAGAAAATACATAAAATGACAAATGTGGGTAAATTAAACTTTAAGTAAATTTCAAATTATTGTGTATGTTATATTTAGATGCATTAAGGTTTTTTAGTATGCAGCATCAAATCAAGAAATAAGAAAGTCATGTTAGGTATCGCAGTCCCACAATTTCAGTACTTAAAAAGTTGAGTCATGAGAATCAGAATGTAAGGTCATCTTACACCAAGGATTTTGTTCCAGGCAAGTCTCAGGTAATTCTCTGTCTCAAAAAAAATTGAATATTTTTCAGGTTCATAAGGAGAAATTATTTTTTTCCTAAGCTACCTTCCTTAACTTGAAGATATTCAAAATCTTTATCAATATCAAAACAATTGGAAAAACATGGTAATTTAAACAATCCGAGACTTTATTAGAGTCAATTCTAATTAATATCTAGAACCTATGACAGAAATAGTCACAGTTTCTTTCTGATCTTTTCACACTGACAGCAAACTTTTTATATGTATCAGTTACATAAATTTAGACATATCTTTTACAGTTGCCATAAAACTGGAGATTTGTATTCAGGTATAGTTTTCTTTAACAGACATCACTAAGTAAAGATTTCCTGCTTTTTTTTTTTTTCATCTACTATTTGAACAAATCCTCCTCTTAAAATTAAAATACCTCTTCAAAAGTAGGGCATTTGACATGTTAACTGCTGGCACTTGAATAAATATGGGATAGAAATGTAGTTGAACAAGATGTAGATACATTATACACATCAGACTTTTGCAGGATGGTTCTTTTTTATTTTTATCTATGGGTAGGTGCACTCACCTCCCTCCTTTCCCCTCTCCCTCCTCTTTTTTTTAACTTCTTCCTGCCACTTCACCTCACTCTCCCCTCCCATCACTCTCTCTGTCCCCCCTTTCCTCCCTTCCTCTCCTTCCTTGGTGTTTCCTGTCTGCTCCCTCCCACCCTCCAGAATATCTGCTTATATGGAAATGAATTTCCCTCAGTCTCTACACTAGTGAGGGTTCAGGATTGGTGATATACCTTGGGGCCCTTCTTGGGCTGCTCACTAATATGGGAACTCAGTTATATCCATCTATCCCTTTGTCCCTAAGGATCCTACTGACTGAAGCCTTCCTTCCTGAGATCCATGATAGTCTATGGAGACTTGTTGATATGTCAACCATTGTTCAGGTTAGGCAAGGTCAAATCTGGTGGTTCAATGTGTATCCAGGCTTTCTGAACAATATTTGATTTTCATTATCCTGCACCTATAGTTATTATTGAGTATTACATTTTGGACATTTTTTCACTTCTGTACACTTGATCTTGGACAAAAGACTGGATGGTAAGTTTTCATATTTCTAAAATTGCTAATCCTATGAGCAACAACTTTCAGTATAGTGTATGTTTTCCCACACACTTTGCAAAGAACACATCGAGTTTACAAAAAACTTACAGTCAAACATTGTTAAACAAAACAACAATGATCAAATAAATAACAAGGGTAATCATAAGAAAACACTCCTACAAGTAGTTAAATTTTGTTTTTTTTTAATTTTTTAATTTTTTTTTATTTCCACTGATACAAACTTAACTGGAACACTGGGACCCTCCCTCCCTCAAACCCCCTATCCCCTCCCTCATTCCCCAGTGTCTCCCCCTCCCTTCCCCAGAGCATCCTTTAATGTGCATGCCAAACTCTCCTCTAGATCCTCCTCTCCATTGAGGTGCAAGAACCCAGTGGCATTTCCCAGAACCCTTTCCTGTGTTCCCCTTAAGCATAGGAACACTACTATGACTGTCAAACCCTTGCCTCCCAGGATCCTAGTGCCTTTAGCAAATGCTAGACTTTGTGGGGTCAATAGTGTGTTGGACATTGCAAAGGGCATGCAAAGTCCAATTATGATTGCTTCGGTCCTAACTTGTGTGGAATATCTTGCATATCATTACTCCTCCCATCCTTGTGCTCTTACAATCTTACCACCCCCTCTTCCACAAATTTCCCTGAGCTTCAGGATGGGGAGAGATTAAACTAGCCTAGTTCCAGGTGGTTGATATAGAGTCTCTGATGTTCTGGATTATGGTTTGATTTTAAGTTTTGCTGCTTCTGCAATGCCCTTCACTCCATCCTGATGGGTATTGGGTGTCACTCCCTGGACAGAGATTAAAAACCTATTAAACTAGAGTCTTGTTATGAGAGTATATGCAAAGGTAGATGTAATAAAAGTAGGAAACTGTGGGGAGGAAGGGGTCAATCACCCATTTGCGAAATGGTTACTTTCTATCTGCCAGACTATATACCCTCCCTTTCTGTAAGATTATACCCCATCAGTTGTGAATGATCAGAAAGGATACTCTGTGAACTTAACCAGATGTCTCATTACTTACTTGCAGTCCTTGATGGTGGCCTATTTTCTCTGCTGTAACATGGTCCCCTCTCTCCTTGTATCTAGTGTGACCCTCGTTCCCCATCCCTCCTGTTCATAATCTTTACAATTACTGTAGGTATTACAGAGAATTATCCTTAAGTGTCTCCAAGTGGGTTTGATATTAGGATCCACCTATTAGAGAGTACATACAGTGCTTAATTTTCTGTGTCTGGGATACTTCACTCAGTATAATTGTTTCTATTTCCATCCATTTCCCAGCAAATTCCATTAATTCATTATTTTTAATGGCTGAGTAGTACTCCATTGTATACATGTACCACATTTTCCTTGTCCACTTGTCAACTGTTGGACATTTGGGTTGATTCCATGACTTTGCTATTGTAAATAGTGCTGCTATGAATATGGCTATACTTGTGCTATCAAGGTGAATTTTTGCTGTATGTGGGGTTATTCCCAAACGTAGAATAGCAGGGTCATATGGCATTTCATCTTTAATTTCTTTAAGAATCTCCAGACGGCTCGACAGAGTGGCTATATGAGCCTGCATTCCCACCAGCAATGTAGGAGAGTTCCCCTTTCTCCACATCCTCTCCAGGATTTGGTGTTATTTTTATTGTGGATTTTTGCCATCCTGACAGGGGTGAGATGATATCTCAGGTAGATTTTGATTTGCATTTCCCTGATGGCTAAGGATGCAGAGCATTTTTCAGATATTTGTTAGACATTTTAATTTCATCCCTGGAAAAGTTTCTCTTAAGTTCCACGGCCCATTTTTAAATTGGGCCACTTGTTTCCTTGGTGTTTAGTTTTCTAAGTTCTTTGTGCACTCTGGATAATAGAGCTCTATCAGATATGTAGTTAGTGAAGATTTTCTCCCATTCTGTGGGTTGCCTTTGTGCTCATGTAAAAATCTCTTTATCTAAACAGAAGCTCTTTAATTTTACAAGATCCCATCTGTTGAGAGTTGATTACAGTGACTGTGCCATTGGATGTCTGTTTAAGAAGTGTTAGCGTAGCCCAATCAGCTCTTGTACATGGTGACAAGTACGGGTCCAGTTTTAATCTTCTGCATGTGGAGATCCAGTTTTGCCAGCACCATTTGTTGAAGATACTGTTCTTTTTCCATTGGATTTTCTGGGCCCCTTTGTCAAAGATCAAATGGCTGTAATTGTGTGGGCTTATATCTGGGTCTTCAACCCTTATCCATTTATCTGTGTGTTTACTTTGGAACCAGTACCAGGCTGTTCTTATAACTATGGGTTTGTAGTATAGACTAAAGTTTGGTATGGTGATACCTCCAGCCATGTATTTGTTACTCAGGATTGTCTTTTCTATCCTGGGTCTTTTGTGCCCCAAATGAATTTTGAGATTGTTTGGTCAACCTTTTTAAAGAATTGCTTTGGGATTTTGATTGGGATAGCATTGAATTTGTATATTGCCTTTGGTAGGATGTTGATTCTGCCAATCCAGGAACATGAGAGGTCTTTCCACCTTCTTATGACTTCTGCAATTTCTTTCTTTAGGGTTTTAAAGTTTTCATTGTAAAGGTCTCTTACTTGCTTGGTATACCAAGATATTTCATTTTTTTAGGGGCTATAGTAAATGGTATTGTTTCTCTCAGGGCTTTTTCACTTCTTTCATTCTGGGCAAATAGGAAGGCCACTGATTTTTGTGCATTTGCTTTGTATCTTGCCACACTGCTGAACTTCTGTATTAGTTCCAGGAGCTTCCTGGTGGAGTTTTTGGAAATACTAAGGTATAAGATCATGTCATCTGCAAATAGGGATAGCTTGACTTCTTCCTTGCCAAATTGAATCACTCCTTTATCCCTTTCTTGTCTTATGGCTTCAGCTAAGACTGCAAGTATGATATTGAACAGAAGTGATGAGAGTGGACAGCCTTGTCTACTTCCTGACCGAAGCACGAATGGTTCAATTTTTCCCCATTGAGTATAATCCTTGCTGTTGGCTTGTTGTATTTTTTTTATTTTTGAATTTTTTTGTATTTTATATTTTATTATATTGATTTTTTTTGTTTTGTATTTTATTATATTGATAAAGGTTCCTTCCATTCCAACTGTCTCTAGTGTTTTGATCATAATAGGCTGTTGGATCTTGTCAAAAGTTTTTTTTTGCATCTATTGATAGTATCATGTGATCTTGGACTTTGGAATGGGTTATATGGTGAATTACATTTATTGATTTACGTATGTTGAACCAACCTTGTGTGCTGGGGATAAAGCCTACTTGATTGCCGTGAATGATCTTTCTGATATGTTTTTGAATACGATTTGCTAAGACTTTATTGAAAATCTTTGCATCTGTGTTCATCAGAGAGGTTGGCCTATAGTTTTCTTTTTTAAGTGTATCTTTATTAAGTTTTGGGATTAAGACGATATTAGCTTCATAGAAGGAATTTGGTAGTGTTCCTTCCTTTGATATTTGATGGAACATTTTAAGGAGTATTGGTGTTATAATCTCCTTAAATGTCTGGTAGAACTCTGTGCTGAATTCGTCTGGTCCAGGACACTTTTTGGTGGGAAGATTCGAGATTACTTCCTCAATTTCCTCATATGTTATAGGACTATTTAAACAATTCACCACTTCCTGATTCAATTTAGGTAAGTTGTGTTTACTTAGGAATTCATCTATCTCTTTTGTGTTGTCAAATTTCACAGAGTATAAAGTTTTGAAATATGATGTTATAATTCTCTGGATTTCTTGGGTATCAGTAGTGATAACTCCCTTTTCATTTCTAATTTTGTTAATTTGGGTTTTCTCTCTCTTCCTTTTGGTTAATTTAGCTAGGGGTCTATCGATTTTATTGATTTTTTCAAAAACCCAGCTTTTTGACTGGTTGGTTTTCTGTATCATTTTCCTAATCTCGATTTCAGATATTTCTCCCCATGTTTTGCTAATCTTCTTCTACTTTTGGGATCAGATTGCTCTTTTTTTCTCTAAAGCTTTAAGCTGCATTGTTAAGTTATTTATTTCTGATGTTTCCATTTATGAACTTACCTCTTAGGACAGCTTTCATTGTGTCCTAGAGATTTTGGTAAGTTGTATTTTCATTATCGTTCACTTTCAGGAAATCTTGAATTTCCTTTTTAATTTCTTCCTGAATCCAGTTCTCATTCAGCATCATAGTATTAAGTTTCCAGGAGTTAGTGTATTTTCCGTTGTTTGTTGTGTTGTGGATGTCCAGCTTTAGGCCATGGTGGTCTGATAGGGCACAGGCTAGAAGTTCAGCTTTCCTGTATATGTTTAGATTCAATTTGTGGCCCAATATGTGATCTATTTTGGAGAAAGTTCCGTGTGCTGCTGAGAAAAATGTGTATTCTTTGGTGCGTAGATGAAAAGTTCTATAGAGATCTTTAAGGTCCATTTTTTTAAGGGTTTGATTAAGTTCCAAAGTGTCTCTGTTAAGCTTTTGACCTGTTGATCTATCCCATGTTGAGAGGGTGGTGTTAAATTCTCCAAGAATTATTGTTTGGGCGTTGGTTTCTCGCTTTAGACGCTGTAGGATTTTCTTACTGAATGTGGAGGGGCCCATATTGGTTGCATATATGTTCAGTATTGTGAAGTCTTCCTGGTGAATTGTTCCTGTGACCAAAATGAAGTATCCATCTGTGTCTCTTATGATTTTTTTTGGTTTGAAGTCCACTTTGTCCGACAGCATAATGGCTACCCCTGCCTGTTTCCTGGTTCCATTAGTTGCAGAATTTTGGACCGCCTCTCATTTTTGGGATGTGCCTATCTTTTGTGGTGAGATAAGTTTCATGAAGGCAGCAGATTGATGGGTTGTGGTTTTTCATCCAAGTTTGTAATTTGTGTCTCTTAAGCAGTTAGTTAATACCATTGACATTTAATGTTATAATGGAGAAATTATTTTTTATGTGTAGTGAATTTTGTAGCCGTATTGTTTGGCATTTATATCTTGGTGGTATTATACATCCCTTCTGTCCTCCTGGATATGCATGTTTTTTTCTTCAAGTTTGAGTATCATTTCTAGCAATTTTTGAAGGCCTGCTTTGGTAGACATGTAAGCTTTCAAGTTGTCTTTGTGCTGGAAAACTTATCTGTCTCCCTTGATCATGATGGGTAGTTTTGTGGGGTATATCAGCCTGGGTTGGCATTTTTACTCATTTAATACTTGAAGTACGTCTCTCCAAGCTCTTCTTGCTTTTACTGTTTCCATTGAGAAGTCATTTGTTATTTTAATAGGTTTACCTTTAAAAATGACTTGCTTTTTTTCTCTTGAAGCTCTCAGCACCTTTTCTTTGTCTTGAATGTGGAGTGTTTTGACTATTATATGCCATGGGGAGTTTCTATTTTGTTCATATCTGTTTGGAGTGCGAGATGCCTCTTGTATTTGGATGGGCCTCTCATTCTTTAGTTGAGGGAAGTTTTCATTTATGATAATTTGAAAATTTTCCTCTGGTGTGTTATTGCAGGATTCTTGCTCTGGTATTCCATGAATGCGCATGTTAGGCTTCTACAGTGTGTCCCATATCTCTTGAATGTTCCTCTCAAGTATCTTTTTGTCTTTAACAATCTCTTCCATTGAGCTGGTTAATTCTCCCACTTTGTCTTCAAGATCTGAAATTTTATTTTCTGCTTTGTTTGTTCTGCTGATAAGACTCTCTGTTGAATTTTGGATTGAAGATAACTTGTCTTTCAGTTCAATTTTAAACTCTGCCTGAGACTGTTTTAACTGCTCCATGCCTTTTTTTGTTTCTTCAACTGTTTTTCTCAACTCCTCCAAGTGCCTGTTGTGTTCCTGTTCAAAGTGGTTGATGCAGTTGTTTAACCTTGGATTTCCTCTTTCATAGTATTAATCATGGTAATGATCTCCTTATCTTGGGTCTGGCTTTCTTGGCTATTTTCTGTGAAGTTGTTCTGGTCGGAATCCATCATTATGGGGTGAATTCTTTCGGTGCGATATTGGTCTTCTTGGGTTTTGTTTCTCATGGATCTTCACTTTGACTTTGGTATTGTTGTTTTGTCTTTTAGGACCTTTCAATTTTTGTGTGTTTTTGACTGAACTGATTTAGTTGGTATTACTACACTTGGGCAGTTATTACTTGTGCTTGCCTTGGAGTTGAGTACGTTTGTTTTTTGTTATTGTTATTTCCTAGATGAGGCTATTAGGCTGTTAGTACATCAGTTAAGTCAGGTTAAGTAGACAGGGGTGAATATTAGCATGCTAGTGCACTTTTACGATTTAATATCTTGGTGATATGTGAGGGTGAGTGGTGTAATCTCTGGAATTGTATATGATTTTGGGTTTGCTGTATGGAAAAGTTAATATACAGTGATTAATATTAGAAAGGAACAGTAAGGTGAAAAAAAGGAGGTTTACTTATCTTTGGGCTGGATGTGAAGAAAATCTCCCATGTGATAGGATGATTGTAGAGGTCTTCAGATGTATGGCTTTTGACCCTTAGAATTTTGCTTAAGTTTCTTTTGGTCTCTATTGAATTCTGAATAACATTGTGTCTTCCATGGACCACGTGCTTGGGTCCCTGGTGGGCTGGAGAGGCAGAAGGGCTGATGTTGATTGCAGAATTCTTCACCTGGGACCTGGGATGGAGGACTGGGGGCCAGGTGGGGCGAACAGGTGGGTGGGAGGAAGAAAGGAAGTAGTTAAATTTTGAATGAGACTTTTTTGCTTATATGTGGTTAGTGGTTTTCCTGTTTTAAAATTGCAGGCACTAGTAAGTGTCGATTACCATGTGTTTCACTCTTTCTTGGCCACTCAGATAGTCTTGTTTGTGATGTGCTTTCACTTCTCTTTTGTGCTTTTTTATTTTACTAGTTTACATCTAATTATTTACATTAGGTGCTTCTATGAATTGCAAATATGAAATCATTTATAATTTCTTTACCTATTTTTTAATTTTTTATTCTCATTATATTAGTTTAATATATTCAAATTGATAAATTAGTTCATAGATATATAATTTTATAATGTTTAAAATCATTCCTTATCCAATACATGAAGAAACAATTTTAGGTACAGTATTAAATTTTCTTTCTATTTTAGTGTTTGAACTTTCATAGCTAAAGATCAGCTCAATGTAATTCTTTCCATTCTTAATAGCATGAATGTTTATGTACTTTCTTTCTGTGTAGGTATGAAGCTGTATTTGAGGATTTCATTACAAATATTGACTTAAATGCAGTGACAATGCAATGCAGCATTTTTTTAATATATCAGTTCAATAAACACTTTTGTCTTCCTTCTCAACTCATCCACTCATCCACTTTTCTAAATTGGCCATAAGCTGATTCTAAAGACAACACATGGCATTTTTCTTTTCAATCCAAGCTTCTTCTTGATTAATGAATAAAATAAAATGTAACAAGACAATTACACAAAATTTGCTTGAATTAAGGAAGGTGTCTTAGGGAAACTTCATAAGGTAAGGAAGATTTGTGGATAAATTAAAAAGGTATAATGAGAATAAAATAATTACCAGAAACTAGGACCTACTGGCTTGTTCCTTGTAAATCCCTGTCTTTTGATATGAGATAATTAGATATAAATATTAATTTGGTAATTGAAATCGGTTCTGGCCACATTTGTGAAAAATTGGTAGTTAAGGTGCAATCCTTCAGGTGTTTGACTAATTAATAATAAAAGGCTCAATTCATGGATAAGAAAAGAAAGATCTGATTCAGTAAACTGACATGCTTTGGAACACTTTTTCAGACTTGTAGCTTTGATGTAAAGTTTATAAAGATTATTCAATATCAATAAAATTCATCTCAGAGGATAAGTCCCAGAATTTCAAATAAAGAAGAACTAATTCATAGAAGGTAAAGTAGATACCAAGATAAGCAGGAAAGACTGATGTGGGAACATCATGGTCCTTTATTGAGGGCAATGAGGTCTCTCCCACCAATCAATTCCTGAAACATTTTTTTCATACAAGAATGTAAATATGAGCATGGGATCAGGTTGCATGCTCTGGTTGAGGAACTTGTGATAATCTGAAATGAGAGATAGGCAAATGAGAATCCTAATAGCATCCAGTGCATGCATAATCAACCAGTTTCTGACATAAGGAAAAAGGACTCCTGTGCAGAATTCCTCAGGTAATGTGGAACTCCTTTGTCAAAGTGCCATCTTAACCACCACTTTCCTCCTGGTAGTACCCTACATCTGATGAGGTTTCTCTTTCTTCTACATATTGTGTGAATCCTGGTGTTTTTCTGAATTTTTCTGCCAAGCTGGACCTGAACTACATTGGAGAATGAATTATAAGAATAAGAACACTTTGTTCCATTCAATTATTTGTTTATGATGTCATATCATCAAAATGAAGACAAACTACAACAAAGTGTAAAACTTACTTTTTTTCTTTTGGACTCATGGAGAACAATATTCAAATGTGCATTTTTTGCCTTTAATCAGGGAGTGATCAGAGAATACATTCTGCGTTTTATTATAGAGAATATCAGACAGTTTCTACTTTTGCTGTTTTCTCAAATATTAAAAGAACCATAGCGATATTGAGTTCTAGCACTGGTCAGTGTTCTGCCTGTCACCATACTTCATGACATGGACTCTACCATAGATTTGACCAGTTCCTGTGTATTAGGAAGTATCTTCTTTGGGAGGAATTTTTTTTTTCCAATCATACAAGCTCAATAGGTACCCCATCTTCTTCCTCCCTCCACCCCTCCCCAGTCCCCGCCTGCACACTGTATACAGCCCAATAACAGTACGTTTTGAATCTTGTTTTCCAATTTTACATGTTTCACTTTTTTTCTTGTTTGAAGTATCTAAAAGGTCTTCTTTTAAAAATTATGAAGAGAATACCTACATTCATATTGGACATTTCTAATGTATATTACTAATGTATATTAGATATTCCTTAGTATCCAAAGTTTGAAGAGTATCATATTGTTGTGGATAATATTATTAGTTATACGGTATCTATAACCATTGTGAAGATGATTCTCAGGTCATATCTGTGAAGTGTTTTTTTTTTTCTGGATTAGCACTGTTGAATTAGTAAGACAATCCTTGTGTCATATTTGAGGTCAGCAGTATTCCATTGAGATAAACGAGGACTGTATAAAATAAGCTATCGTTCTGAGCACCGACTGTCTTTCTGTGCTTCCTACATTTGGACACAATGCAAATAGGTTCCCTTACTCTACTTTGCCAAGGTGGGCTCTACCTTTGAGCTGAGAAGATAAATAAGCTTTTCCTTCCTTAAGGAGTTTTTGTCAGATATTTCCTCACAGCAACTATTAATGTAATTAGGATGCATATTTATGTGATACATCAGGAATACATGTAGCATTTATTCTATACTTCTCTATTATGAGATATAGTTTTATTACCATATTGTAGCAATTTAGTCAGCATCTGTAACTCATTGGTATTTACATTTCAAATGTATACCTCAAATGAATATGACTATTTTACTTCTCTGTGCTTGTACTGTGTATGTGTGTATCCATTTGTGCATAAGCATATGTACAAGAGTGCACTTGCATGTGCATGCCTATGGAGGCCTAAAGTTGACATTGTGAATCATTCTAGATTGGTATTCCACCTTATTGCTTGGTCAAATAAATACATATACTCATCTATTTTTATTATCACTCTCTGGTCATCTCACATTTATGTTTCACTGACTTTTATTTCCTTTAATTCTTTTTACTCCCTCTGAGGATTCATCGAGTATTGCTTTAAATACTATTTTTTGCAACTATATATAAATTCATTCCTTATTGCACTAAGTACCTTCTTGCTATCACTGTTTTTCAGTGATTGTTTGTGAAATACTGGAAATAAACTTCTACTTCACCTTCTCTTAACTGTTTCCTGCCTAAAAATTCATTCAAATTGGTAACATCAACAAAAATGTAGTACAAAACAAAAGAGCATTAATAACCAGTATAAATACAATCATTCTGAATTGGGTGAGCACTGATATGTCATTAACCAACTTAGGTTTCCTCCAATTATATTCATTTTACTCCACTTACTTCAAATTCTTATTGTCATGATTCTCAGTGATTCTTATTTTAATAATAAAATTTAATAATTATACAGGCTTTCATTCTTTAATAAGTTACTTACACATATCTATACTTGTGAAGTTTATCATTTTGGTAAATGAATAATCAAATTATTATTAGCTCAAGCATATTTATTTCTTCAGCTAAACTTTCACCAGACACATTTTCTTTATGGCAAACACAAGGAAGTCCAAAGCAGCAAGGGATGAGGAAATAGTAAGAAAAGGGAGTAAACAAAACATTTGAACTTGAGTATGTTTGAGAGGAAAAGGATTTGAATCTGGTAATTTAGTAAATTACAAGTTGAAAGTAGATCTACTCCAAAGGTAAATATTCATTTACCTTGCAGCAATTAACATTAGTTTATGTTTTACAGATAAATGGCATTTCAAACAACTTATGTTCCATTTTCTATTTTGATTTTATGCAGAATTTGATTTTAGCATTTTATTAACATAATAACTTGTTTGAGTAGATGGTGAAATGAAGGCATATTTATAAGTCATGCTCATATAACCAAAAGCTGAATTGTTAATAAGTAGTTATGATATTCAATTTCTTTTTTCCTTGACATTAGTTATATAATATGTAATTTTTGTCTACATACATGTTCATCTTTGTTTTTCTACATTTATAAGCACATTGAGAACTCATCCCAAATTCCCTCCAGCACTCCTCCCTCCCATACCCATCTCTTACCTTCATCGATCTCTCCCACTCCCTCCCATCCTTCTGCCTGTATGCTTGTATGGACACCAGGGTTCCCTCTGGCTTTGTCTACTCTTGTGGGGGTTCAGACTTCTATGGCTTACCAAGTTGTCTCTCTTCAGGCCACTCCACTGATAGGGACATTTCCCTTCACTCATCCAGCTTTAGTTTCCAAGGTTTCCATTGTATGTTCTTATCTTTCTTTTTTTAATTATTTAATTAATTAATTTATTTCTTCCACTCATACAAAGTTTGATAAGTACCCCATTTCCCTCCCTCCTCCTCCCTTCCCTGGTGAGCTGCTGGTGATTCTTTAAAAAGTTAAAGATTGAAATGCCATTATTGGGAATAATCCCCCATACAGTAAAAATTCACCTCAATATCTTTCTTAAGTTACTACGTAGTCTATGGGGGCATGTTGGTATGTCAGTCATTATGCAGGGCTGGTAGGAAAAGTCTAACTGCAATGAGTTCCTAGATGCAGCAGTCCTGCCTTCAGTAGAATGTCTCATCTAACAGTGAGCCTTCCCCTCTTTGCAAGGTTCCCAAAGCCTTATGATGGGGAGAGATTTGGTTGGCCTGATTCTTGGTGAGCCCTGCTGAGTCACTGGTACTCTGCATTATGGCTGGACATTGATGTCCGTTTCATTGCTTTTCTACTGCCCTAGGCAGGAATTCCTACCAATCTCTTTCATCCCAGCAGAATTTAAATACAGGATGCTTACCAATTCCTGATATGCATTAATTCATTTTGTAATGAGCAGATTATTTATAATCAGACCCCCAGTATGAATTTACCTTCCTGTTAGTAGGGAAGAGGAAGCATAGAAATTAAAATCACTCTCTGCCACACTTTAATTCAATATGAGGAACTGAAAAACTTTTAAGACAGATACAAAAGAACAATACAAAAGCACTCACAAAGTGTATTATTGCAAGCTGTTTGATTGTATTAAATTCAGATAATTTCATATGCATGTGATAAATATCCATGTTAAGAATGTGATAGCAGAAAAATACTTAAAACAAAGGTCTGAATAGTTCACATAAGAATCTACTGACAGTCACAGTAGTGTTCCTAAGCTTAAGGGGAACACAGGAAAGGGTTCTAGGAAATGCCCCTGGGTCCTTGCACCTCATCAGAGAGGAGGACCCAGAGGAGAGTTTGGCATGCACATTAAATCCGGGGATTGGGGGGGGAGACACTAGGGGATGGGGAGGAAGGAGGAAGGGGAGAGGGGACTGGGGGTTGGAGGGAGGTAGAAGGAGGAAGGGGACCGGTGTACCTGTTAGGTTTGTATAAGTGAAAATAATAATAATAATAAAAAATGTTAAAGTAAAAATAATCTAGCTATCAAAGTCTCAGTGTCTCTTGCCTGATATAACTTTAGACTGTAAAACATAGGGATTCAAATCCCACATGGACAAAAAAAAATTCAACTTTCCAGAGGGTAATTGCTAAATTCTTCATGTATTCTGAAATAAAGTTAATTTAACTGGGAAAGAGCGATTTTTTTATTTTTACTTTTGAGAAAGTATTAATCTCACCAGAACATCAGATCATTTTATTCTTGTAGCTGAGGGACTACGAAAGAGACATAATTTATTTTTTTTGGAATAGTGACCTTCAGTTATGACATGGATATTTCCACTTGAATTGCAAAAAGCTTTGTTTGCTTTAAGAAAATCACCAAAAGATGGGGTCCATTGTTTTCCTTTCATGAAATGTGAAGGGACTCAGGGGCCCAGTTCATCTCTGGGGGATTAGAGATACTTAATGGCTATTAGGGTTTGGGTTATAGGACCTCATTCCTTCCTAGATTTACAGTTAACAATCTCACTAGGAAGTATTTATGTTTTTCCTTCAGTAGTCAACCATAAGCTCTTCATAGTCTCTAGAAAAACCTAATCGATCTCTTTGTTTCAATAAGATAAATAAGTACAATAATTTCTTTGTCTTTGGTTCTGTAATTCAGCCAGATTTTAAATATACTTTCTTTCAATGTACACAGTAATACTATAGTTAAAAGTTACAATTATTTGGAATACATATGAAATATGTTGTCCTTTTTTAATTAAGTTGCAAAGGTTTTGTAATGAAATATTCTTGGAAGATTGTCATGCTTATTTAAAACAACTATTTTGTTCCCTAACCTGAAATTTGCAATTTATGTAATCAGAACCTCAAAGAGATCTATGACATTGCTTTCTAATCATCATGATTATGATTCTACAATTTCAAGCTGTCATGTATAGTCATAAAGAACCATTTCACTATTTAAAGATATATACTCTTATCAATAAGAGAAACTGTGAAAAGTAAAGTTTTTAGGAAGTTTATACATTACTTGTTCAAATTAATGAGTTCTGTCATATCATTTTCATTCATGCATAGCTTTTGTTAAAATTTATATTCATTTATTTTTCCTCAATCATACAAGCTCAATAGGTACCCCAGTCCCCTCCCTCCCTCCATCTTTCCCCAGTCCCCCTTGCACCCTCATCCCCCCTTTTCCCATTCTTTTCACCCTTCTTGCTCCCATTCTCCCAATGCCTCCCCTTTCCTGCCTCCCATTCCCTGGAGCATCCTTTTGTGTGGAACACTATTATGACTGTTAATCCCTTGCCTCTAAAGATCCTAGTGCTTGTGATCCATTCATGCATAACTTTTATGATTACATTTTGTACTCGTATCTACTTTGAATTTTTATTTTTAATATATATTTCACTTATATTTTCCTGAATCTGTCTTACTTATCTTTTCATGTTATTTTTAAGTAACATCTACTTTCTTGTCAAGGAAATTATTTTTCTTTGCTTCATAAGTCAATAATATTCTATTGCATGTATGTTCCACATTATCCATAGATACATTTATTTAATGTGTGTGTGTGTGTGTGTGTGTGTGTGTGTGTGTGTGTGTGTGTATCAGAGGCCACTGTGTGTCCCTGAAGAGTCACCAGGGGTGACTCTGGGAATAATTCCAGATTGCTTCTACCTCAGTTTTGCTTCTCTCTAGGATTTCCCAGGTTCTGCCCACCAAGGCCAGAAGTGCAGGCTCCAACAATTTCTGCCTGATGTTTTTTGAGGATGTAGTATCTGAACTTAGGACCTTCTGCTTGTGAGGCAGACTCTTAACCCCGGAGCCATTTCTCCAGCCATTCATATTATCTTTATGTGTTAATTCATTGATGGAAATTTATGCTACTAGTCACACTTGCTTCTAATGGACTGTGCCATGCTATCTATATCTATCTATCTATCTATCTATCTATCTATCTATCTATCTATCTATCTATCTATAGAGAGGCAATTTTAGCTATATGTTAGCATAGATTTTGTAGATTGGGTGAATATTTTTTCATTTTTATTTTTTTCTACTTTTACAAGCATATTAAGTATTTATCCCAGCTTCTCTCCCTCTCCTCTCCCTCACATCCCCTCCCTTTCCTTCACCTTCCTCCCACTCCCTTTCACCCTTCTGCCTGTATGCTTCTATGGACCCCAGGGTTCATTCTGGCTTGTCTGCTCCTGTAAGGTCTCAAGTACGCAGTATTGCGTACTTGACAAGTACTAGACAAGTATTAAAGGATGATCTTTGAATGACATGCTTTTCTGTGCCCTTCCTGGCCTTCCTTATCATTCCATGCTGTGAGCTGAAGGGTGTTCTTTCTCTGATGGTCTGCCTTATAGCATTCTCAGAAGCAACCACTGAGTTGAGGACTAAAGCCTTAGTGATTGTGATCTGAAATGGAACATTCTTCATGCAAGTGATTTTCCTGAAAGAATTGTCACATTGATAAGAAATGAACACAGGGATATAATTTTCTTAGTGAAAAATTGTCTTCTTTAACCAATCTTCTAGAAATTTTATCCCTGTGAATCTGAATACCTAAGTGCTATGTGTATTCTAGAGGAGATACTTGCCACTCATGTATATTAGCCAATTGGAATAAACTTTATCATTTCAAAATTTTTTTATGTTCAATTTAAAAGACTTTACTTTTCATTTTCCTTTTTCACCTGAACACTTATCATAAATGGAAATTTGGTAGCTCTATCAAAATTGGTTCTATCACATCACCTACACTTGTTAAGAAAAACAAGATACATATCCAATGTATTGCAATACATTGAAATTTAATTGTTAAAATTTAATTGTTTCCCTACTAATACCAAAAAAGATTTATTTTAATAAATAGAGATAGATTAACTGTAAGGTAAGAATTATGGTTTGAGACTAGACAACGTATATTGAGAATATATAGATTAAATAAAATTAAAAATACTAAGGAAGAATTCATAGGCAATTTTATTGATAACTTTATGATAACAATAGCTTTTATAAGCAAAATAGTGAAAAGTATTTTTAGAAAATGCATAAGTATTGCAAAATATGAATAATTCAATAGTTTTGGGACAATTAACTGGAATCATAGCTAAGTGAATAAATAAATTTTCAAGAAAACTAAGGAACAATAGATCTCAATTTAGATTGGATGATGAGAAATAAGTTTTAGCATAATGTACTTATAGACTGAGTATATAGACCAATAGGCAAATTTTGATAACTTCAGTTAGTGAGTGGAAAAAGATACTTGCCCTAGAATATGAGAATTGTAAATGTATCCCCAAAATTTGCTTAAAAACTAGTCAGATATGGTGGCCCTTCATAATGTCAGTAATCAGGGACAAATGTGAAGAATCCACAAAGTAGATAATCAACCTCTGGGATCCAGTGAGACTTGAATCCTAGATAGCAAAGTGGAGAAATGTCAAACACCAGACGTTAACTAAATGCCCATATGCAGTACATACATGTTCTTATATGCTGGATACTTACACGCCAATACACCTGCATGAATTACACGGAGGCACAGATACACACACCCTTACACATGCATATGATGAAAACAAAACTATAGTTTTCAACTTTCACATAATTTAACACTAAATGATCATTGTCCTATAAACTTCAAAGGCAGTGTATTTTTAAATTTTTTATTATTATTATTCAATTGTGTGTGTATGCGTGTGTGCGCGTATGTGTGTGTATGTGTGTCGAATTTGGGAACCACCATGGACCGCCTCCACCTTCTTGTTTACTCTGCCCCGGGATTCACAGGCTTCGCCCTATCAGGACCAGAAACACAGGCGTGGGATCTAGGATCCCAACTCAGGACCTTCTGCCTGCAAGGCAGAGGTTTAACCCCTGAGAGCCACCTCTCCAGCCCCAAAGACAGTGTATTTGACGGCTATGAATTTTCTTGTTCCTCTCCTACATTTCCTGACCTCCTTTCCCTTTCCAACTAGTTCCTTTCCTACTTCTATGACTTCATCTTTTTCTTATTTGTACATGTTTTTGTACAGGTAGGCACATCTGTCATGTGTTCGTGATTACAAAGACATGCCTTATTCAGAAAATTCCATTTCATAGAGCTCCTCTATGGCCTAAGCGATAGGTGTTTTACAGTCAAATTAATTGAATTGCACAGATCTCAAGAGGCCTTAGTCTGTCCTTAAATATTAGTCATGAGGCTGCTATAAGCAATTAGCAGTCATTTAAATCTTTCTGGTTCATATAATTTGAAGTTTCAATTTGATTGTAAATTAAAGATGTGCTACCTCTGCCTTCAAAAGACAGCTTCTGCCAGGTGTGTTTCATTTCTCAAGCATCCTGCTGTCCCTACTGAATCACTGAAAAGGCTGTCTTCTCAGACCTCTTTAAAGCCAGTGAAACAGCAGGTTCTTCAAAGTAAATACCCTTGTCTAGAAAATAAATTCATTACTTCCAGCTCTAGCAATAATTATTCTCAGTTCTAAATAACAAAAAAGTCCATCTTCTGATGTTAATTTTCCAGTAGCCACTAATAAGTACAGTTTTCAAAGGTCAGAATCTGGGCACTACAGATACTTTGATAAACCTATTACACTCCTTAATGCATGCTGAATATAAAAGTAAAATGTAATATCTGCAAACACACTTCAAAACGTGTTATCTTATTACAGACCTCATAGTAGACTATATGTTTCCTTGCAGTAGTAGACTTAGACTTTGCCCTAACATGTCAGGTTTTGGTTCTTATCATCGATGATAAAATTTGAAGAGCCAAATTAGCAATGCAAAGCAGAAGAAGAGACATATGCAAAAATTTGTGTGACCCACCAAGTTCATGTTCTCCAGCCTGACATAGGGCTGAAATCTACACAGATGGCCAGAGTTACGTATTTCTAAGCAGACTCTGTCAAGGTATACATATGACTACCACTGACCCACTGTTGTAAGGTAGTCTAAGTTGCTATTTTCATTCATGGAGAAAATTTTCCCTCTTCCTAGCCTGGGTTTTAGGTTTCCCCTTCTCTAATCTTGAAATTCCTGAGGAAATTATAATTGCTTCAATAATTTACTAGAGTATGTTTTCAGAAGTTCTCTGTCACTATTAGGTCAATTCCAGTTAGGTTTCGCTGAAACTAAATTAAAACAATTTCTTTCTATGTGTTTGCTCTAATGCTTAACTTGAACTTCTCTTATTCAGTTATGATATATTTAAACGCTCTTTGCCTTGCTTGTGAGAAAGGGAATTCTATCACATGTCATGGGGATGGTTTAAATTGGGCAAGCGATATTGAGAGACAATTCTTTTTTTTTATTTCTTCCACTCATAAGTACCACTCAAAAGTTGATAAGTACCCCATTTCCTCCCTACCTCCACCCCTCCCTGGATCCCCTTGCTCCCTCCCCCCTTTTTCCTTTTCCTTTCCCCCCTCCCTCCCATTCTCCCAGTGCCCCCTTCCCCGTATTCTTGGAGCATCCTTTAGTGTGCATGTCAAACTTCCCCCTGGGTCCTCCTCTCTGATGAGGTGTAAGGAATTCAGTAGCATTGCCTAGAGCTCTTTTTTGTGTTCTCCTATAGTATAGGAACTCTATTGTGGCTGTGAATCCCTTGCATTTAAGGATCGTAGTACCTGTGATCCATGCTAGACTTTGGGGGTTCAATGACATGTTGGTCATTGCTCAGGCCATGCAAAGTCCTGTTATGATTACTTCGGCCCTAACTTGTATGGAGTATCTTGCATATTGTTGCTCCTCCCCATCTTTAGGCTCTTACAATCTTACCGCCCTCTTTTCTGCAAATTTCTCTGAGCTTTAAGATGTGAAGAGATTAGGCTGCCTGGTTCCAGGTGATTGATGTAGAGTCTTTGATTTTCTGAATTATGGTTTGTTGATTTTTTTTTTCAGTTAGCTTCATCCTGATGGGTATTGGATGTCACATCCTGGTCAGATATAAAAGGCTGTTAAAATAGAGCCTTACTATAAGAATAGAGTCAGGGGCTGGAGAGGTGGCTCAGGGGTTAAGCCTCTGCCTTGCAGGCAGAAGGTCCTGAGTTCGGATCCCAGATCCCAGATCCCACGTATAGACGCCGGGCAGAAGCGGGGGCGGCCTGCGCTTCTGGTCCTGGTAGGGCAGAGCCTGTGAATCCCCGGGCAGAAGGAGGTGGAGGCATCCATGGTGGTTCGCAAGTTCGTCTGTGCACATGCGCACAGTTGAATAAAAAATAATAATAATAAAAAAAGAGTAGATTCAAAGGTAGATGGAATAAGAGTAGCAGACTACAGTAAGGGGTAGTCAGTCTCCCATTGCCTGGATGGTTGCCTTCTATTTGCCAGACTCTATGCCCTCCCTTTCTGTTGAGATCATACCACATCAGATGCAAGTGACCAGGAAGGAAAGTCTGCAAACCCAAACAGATGTCTCATTATTTACTTGCCGTCCTTAATGGTGGCCTATTTTCTCTGCTGTAACATGATCTCCTGTCTCCTTGTTTCTGGTGGGGCCCTCCTTCCCCATCCCTCCTGTTTATAATCATTGCAATTAGTGTAGGTATTACAGAGATTTATCTTTGAGTGTCTCTAAGTGGGTTTGGAACTAGGATCCACCTATTAGGGAGTATATATACTGCTTAATTTTCTGTGTCTGGGATACTTCACTCAATATAATGTTCTCTTATTCCATCCATTATCTGGCAAATCTCATTAATTCATCATTTTTGATGGCTGAGTAGTACTCCATTATATGAATGTACCACATTTTCCTTATCCACTCAGCAACTTTTGGACATTTGGGTTAATTCCATGACTTTGCTATTGTAAACAGTGCTGCTATGAACATGGTTGTGCTTGTGCTATCGAGGTGAACCTCTGCTACATGGGGGGGGGGGTTATTCCCAAAAGTGGAATAGCAGGGTCATATGGCATTTCAATCTTTAACGTTTTCAAGAATCACCAGACGGCCTTCCAGAGTGGTTGAATATGCCTGCATGCCCACCACCAATGCAGGAGCGTTCCTTTCTCACCACATTCTCTTCAGCATTTGGTGCTGTTGTATTGTGGATTTTTGCTATCCTCACCAGGATGAGATGATATCTCAGGTAGGTTTTTGTGGGTGCTGCTAGGCCCAGAATCCTGCATTCTGGATGATACATTAGCAACTGAATGGGCCATTGAGTGACTCCTCCCTTGGGTCGTTGAGTTTGCCTCTTGTCTGCAAGACAATGATAGGCTGAACTCCCTCCTTGGAAGTTGAGAAAACTCCCAGGTTATTTGGAACACTTTTGTTTCTCTAAGAAACTGGCTGGGCTGTTTCTCCCTCCTATTAGTTCTTTCCTGCCTATCTAAAGAGATGTTAATGTAAGGACCAGGTAACTGATTTGAGGCATACATTGTCCATTCCCTTCTAGCAACAAGGTGACATGAATGTTTAGTATATCTGGCAATATGTCTGTCCCACAGCAAATAGGTGTCACTCCTGACTTTTCTTTGTTAACCAAAATGTATGCATTTTACATAGTCCTGTAAAGAATTTGGCCCTGCTTCTTGATTATAAAACCCCTGTATGTTACAATAAAGTTGGCTTGGATGATAAGGGACATCCAAGAACCCCTCTGACCCAAAGCCTGAAACTTTTAATTCCTACTGCTCCCACTTCAGATCTCCATGTTTGTAGATTCGGGTTCATGCTGGTTCATGGGCCTGGACAGGTTTTGATTTGCATTTCCCTGATGGCTAAAGATAAGGAGCATTTTTTAAGATATTTGTTAGAATATTTCAATTTCTTCCCTGGTAAAGCTTCTTTTAAGTTTCAAGGCCCATTTTTTAATTGGCCATTTGTTTCCTTGGCATCTAGTTTTCTAAGTTCTTTGTGCACTCTGGATAATAGAGCTCTATCAAATATGTGGTTAGTGAAGATTTTCTCCCATTCTGTGGGTTGTCTTTGTTCTCGAATTACCATCTCTTTATCTGAACAGAAGCTCTTTAATTTCATAAGATCCCAACTATTGAGTGTTGGTTGCATTGACTGTGCTATTGGATTTCCGATTAGGAATTGTTGGCTTAGTCCAATCAGCTCAAGGGAGTTCTTTATCCTTTCAACTAAGGTTTTTATAGTCTCTGGCCTTATATTGAGATTCCTGATGCATTTGGAATTAAGTCTTGTGCATGGAGACAAATACGGTTTGAGTTTTAATCATATGCATGTGGAGATCCAGTTTCACCAGCACCATTTGTTGGAGAAGCTGTTCTTTTTCATTGGATTTTCTGGGCCCCTTTGTCAAAGATCAAATGACTGTAGTTGTGTGGGCTTATATCTGGGTTCTCAACCCTTAAATGTTGATCTGTGTGTCAATTTTGGAGCCAGTACCAGGCTACTTTTATAACTATGGATTTGTAGTATAGACAGGTTTGGTATGGTGATACCTCCAGCAGTGTTTTTGTTACTCAGGATTGCTTTTGCTATCCTGGGTCTTTTGTGCATCCATATGAATTTTGAGATTGTTTGATCAACCTCTTTAAGGAATTGCTTTGGGATTTTGATTGGTATAACATTGAATCTGAATATTGCCTTTGGCAGGATGGTCATTTTTATGATATTGATTTTGCCAATCCAGCAACATGGGAGGTCTTTCCACCTTCTGGTGTCTTCTGCAATTTCTTTCTTTAGGGTTTTATAGTTTTCATTGTAAAGGGCTCTTACTTCCTTTGTCAGGTTTATATCAAGGTATTTCATTTTTTCAAATTCTTACTGAAATGGACCTTATAGATCTCTATCGAACTTTTCATCTATGCACCAAAGAATACACATGTCTCTCAGCAGCACATGGAATTTTCTCCAAAATAGACCCCATATTGGGCCACAAAAACATTTCTCTCCATATATAGAAAAGTTGTAATTCTAGTTTGTACCTTATCAGACCATCATTGTCTATAGCTTGACATCCATAACACAACAAACAACAGAAAATACACTAACTCCTGGAAACTAAACACTATGATGCTGAATGAGAATTGGATTCAGAAAGAAATTACAAAGGAAATTCAACATTTCCTGAAAGTGAATGTAATGAAAATACAACTTATCAAAATCTTTGGGACACAATGAAAGCTTTCCTAAGAGGTACATTCATAGCTCATAATACCTACATTAAAAAAATACAAACATCACAAATAAATACCTTAACAATGGAGTTAAAAGCTTTAGAGACATTAGAACAATCCGATCCCAAAAGCAGTAGGAGAGAGATTAGCAAAATCAGGGGAGAAGTATATGAAATTGAGATAAGGAAAATGATACAGAGCATCAACCAGTCAAAAAGCTGGTTCTTTGAAAAAATCAATAAGATAGATATACCCCTAGCTAAATTAAACAAAAGCAAGAGAGAAAAAACCCAAATTAACAAAATTAGTAGTGAAAATGGAGTTATCACTACTGATACCCAAGAAATTCAGAGAATTATAACATCATATTTCAAAAACTTATACTCTGTGAAATTTGACAACACAAAAGAAATCGGTGAATTCCTAAGTAAGCACAACTTACTGAAATTGAATCAGGAAGTTGTGAATTATTTAAATAGTCCTATAACATATGAGGAAATCAAAAAATATCCACTGAAAAATGTCCTGTACCAAATGGATTCAGCACAGAGTTCTACCTGACATGTAAGGAGCTAATACTACCAATACTCCTTAAACTGTTCCATCAAATAGCAAAGGAAAGAACATCACCAAATTCTTTTTGTGAAAGAATATCATCTTAATCCCAAAACCTAATAAAGATACACTTAATAAAGAAAACTAAGGCCAGTCTCTTTGATGAACACAGATGCAAAAATTCTCAAGAAAGTCTTAGCAAATCAGATTCAAAAACATATCAAAAAGATCATTCACAGGGATCAAGTAGGCTTTATCCCAGGCACACAAGATTGGTTCAACATGCGCAAATCAATAAATGTAATTCACCATATAAACCAGTACAAAATCCAAGACCACATGATACTCTTAATAGATGCAGAAACAGCTTTTGACAAGATCCAACAGCCCTTTATGATCAAAAACCTAAAGACAGTTGGAATGGAAGGAGCCTTTATCAATATTATAAAAGCTGTATACAACAAGCCAACAGCAAGGATTATAGTCAATGGGCAAAAACTTGAAGCATTCCCGCTTTGATCAGGAACTAGACAAGGCTGTCCACTCTCACCACTTCTATTCAATATTGTACTTGAAGTCTTAGCTCGAGCCATAAGACAAGAAAGGGAGATAAATGGGATTCAAATCAGCAAGGAAGAAGTTAAGTTATCTCTATTTGCAGATGACATGATCGCATACCTGAGTGATCCCAAAAACTCCACCAGGAAACTCCTGGAACTAATACAGAAGTTCAGCACGGTGGAAGGATACAAAATAAATGTACAAAAATCAGTGGCCTTCCTATATGCCCAAAATGAAAGAAGTGAAAAAGTCCTGAGAGAAACAATACCATTTACTATAGCCCTCTAAAAAATTTAAGAGACAATTCTTTTAAGCACATAGTTTCCAGAAAAGCAGAACTCCTATACATGACATGCATGGCTACATATAAGTTGAATTGGTGAAGCCTATTTTTTACAAATTAACTGAGGAAAAAAATCCCAAAGTATTTAACATTTAGATAATCAGGATCTGCAGAAAGTACATCATGTAGTTTCTATTCAGACCATTGGAGAAAAAAAGTATATTAGCTCCTGTAATAAAATGTTTTGCAAATAAGTGAGAGTCATCATTCAGGACAAGCAAGAATTTTACTTTGTTTTGAAACAGAGTTGCTTAAGGAGGAGAACTCATCAATACAAATCCCCAAGGAAGATAACCTAAGGAAAGACTGGTTGAGGCTCTCTTAATTTCATGGAATATGTGAGCAAAAAAGATCTTATGGAAACAACTACAAAACATAGTATATGATTTGGCCTCTGTGCATGATTATGCTGAAAGAAAAATTAGAATAAAATGTGAGAAAAAAAGATGGCTTGTTACACAAAGTCTTCACCACTACTGAAGCAAGACAGAATCATCAATTTAAGAAGTGTGGATTTGTCATTAGAGAATGAGCAAATTTCCTCTGGCTTGAGAAGCCTTCTCAGAACATGATACTCATATTGTTAAGGTCTTCCCATGCTTCAAGCATGAGACACTATCTATAAAGTCCTTATCTTCAAGCAGAACTTTTGTCTCCATGACTACAGGCTATAATTGTAGCAAATATTTACTGGTTCATACCATAGATTATCTTTTTAAAAATCTTTCCATATGAATATTTTGAACTTTTCCTCAAATATTCTATCAATCTATAATCTCAATTTCAGGGCAATTTATTTAATGAGATAATTGCATTTACAAATTAACATGGCAATAAGAATTCTCACTGTTGGACAATCAAGACATTCAGATTTGCTGCAGAGAATCTTATATCAGTTACTGTGTATTTAAAAACTTATAGCATCAGAGAGAGAAAATGAGAATGGCATACACATAAAGATTAATACAAAGAATAAGAATCAATAGAAGCTGTAGTGAAAGGCACATTACTCTCTGTCATCTTATCATGTGACTATGTAAAATCATGCATTCACACCACAAAATGTGAGACAGAGTCTACAAACAATGCTAGATGCCAGCCTTCAACTTTACACATTCTTCAACTTTACACATACTGTATAAGTGACATAAACAAAATAATTTCTATTTGCTCCAAAAAAATGTAGGCCACTCAAATTAATAGAATTTAGACAACTTTCTTCATAGAAATGTCAGACTACTTAGAAGCAATATTTCTTGAATTTTTTGTTTAAAAATTATACATGCCAGTGATCAAGTTTATTGAAGTATGAATTATTTACAAAATCTTTTATATGATAAAAAACTTAATGGAACTATTTCTGTAATGGAGATCCTTTTTTAATATTAATACATTTTTATTATTATTTCAGCTCATACAAACTTAATAGGTACACCAGTTCCCTCCCTCCCTCCTCCTCCCCTCGTACCCCCTGCCCCCCCTCCCCACCTCCCTTCCTCCCCATCCCCCAGTGCCTCCCGCCCCAATTCCCAAAGAGTCCTTTCTTGTGCATGCCTGATTTTCCTCTGGGCTCTCCTCTCCGATGACGTACAAGGACCCAGTGGCCTTTCCCTGAACCCTTTCCCGTGTTCCCCTTAGGTATAGGAACACTGCTGTGGCTGCCAATCCCTTGCCTCCAAGGATCTTGGTGCCTTTAGCAGATCCTAGACTTTGTGAGGTCAATAGTGTGTTGGACAATGCGCAGGGAATGTAAAGTCCAATTATGATTGCTTCAGCCCTAACTTGTATGGAGTATCTTACGTATCATTGTGCCTCCCATCCTTTTGTTCTTAACACTCTTACCGCCCCCTCTTCCGCAAATTTCCCTGAGCTTCAGGATGGGGAGAGATTAAGCTGGTCTAGTTCTATGTGGTTGATATACAGTCTCTGAAGTTCTGGATTGTGGTTTGTTGATTTTCTTTTGCGGTTTTGCTGCTCCTGCAATGCCCTTCACTCCATCCTGGTGGGCATTGTATGTCACCCCCTGGCCAGAGACAAAAAGCTGTTAAACTAGAGTCTTGTGATAAAAGCACATTCAAAGGTAGAACTCTGGAACAAAGTGAGGAAATTACACAAGAATATATACTCTGTGCAACACTAATTACTTAGCTGAAACCCTCTAAGATGGACCACAGTGAGGGAGGGGTCTATCACCCTGCAATGGAGATCCTTTGACCTGGATGTTAGAACCTATTTCTGGATAACTATGTTATGTGAACCATCTTTTTTAATGTATTGGCACACACACACACACACACACAAATATATATATATATATATATATATATATGAACATTAAATGTGAATATCATTTATATTGTAGCTAACATATGTGTTTACATGTATAAATTAAATTACATGAATACCATATCATTTGCTTTCAAAACTGTTTTAAGAACACGATTTAAGCATAAAACTACATGTTCAAATGGTGGTTAAGCTTGGAATAAATCAATCTGGTGCTGTTTTTAAGTATTTTGAGATTCTTTCTGGAGACTAACAAAAGAAACATTTGGAAAACATATGCTGTGAAGGAAGGAAATAAGATGTGTTCAAAAGGAAGGAATACTGTGTATGGGACCCATTGAGATTGTAAATAAACTTTTAAAAGAAAGGTGATGGATAGGTTGGAGAGACAGATTAGTCATTAAAGTCTTTGTAAGCAAAATGAAGAAAGTTCAGATACCCTGATCCCATGTAAAAATGTTAGATACAAATGGTGGAAACATGCAATTCTGTCAGGGATCAGGAATTCTAGCCCCCAAAAGTGGAACCTGGAAAACAGAAGAGAAAAGCAGTAAAGAGGGAGAGCAATCCCCGATCATTCCTGATATCACATTTGGGCCTCCAAAGGCACCCAGACTCAAATGTCTTACTGTACACATGGCTACACACATACTAGTAAATAAATAAACAAATAGAGTGATAGAAAGTCCACAGTTAATGTGAATGCAAAAACATAAATTTTGTGTTGGGGACATTTCTGTGAAAGATAAAATGAAAGTTTGACATTGACCAATTATTTAACCCTAAAAAAAAGAGCCTTAACAATTAACTGCAGTATTTTTAAGTGTAATTCATACAAATACTCCTGCCACTTCACTCAGGTGAATCTGTAATACAGTCATTATCGTGAACTCTGGAACAAAGTGAGGAAATAACACAAGAATATATACTCTGTGCAACACTAATTACTTAGCTGAAACCCTCTAAGATGGATCAGCATTCAAAAAAGGGTACTTTGTCCTATAAATTGAGAAGATCAACAGCCTCAGTGTAAGTAAGCTGGTATACAAGTCAAAATTAAGATAGCAGTATAAAGAAAAAATAATAGAGGATTTAGAAGGAAATATAATGAATTGAGGCTGAAACTTGACTCTGCCTCTTTTTGAGGAATGCACACATCACACCTCCCAGATATGAAGGAAAATAAGGCAAATTGCTTCCTCAGAAAAGTGTTATGAAGTTAAATAAAATGGTAATAAACTATTAGCACAAAAATATTAATAACTACTTGAGTAAACATACCTAAATAAATTTATCTATTCCACAATCCACACATTTTAAAATGAGATATAACATATTTGTTAAAATCATATGCTTAGTGTACAACTTAGATAGAACCATAAATAAATTTGATTTGAAAGTGTTCAGCTTTGTTGAAGTGGGTGCTTGTAAATTTACTATAAAGTTATAAGGTAAATCATCATGGAACAATATAGATTTTTTTAACTGAAATTGTATAAAATATTGATTTATTTTTCAAGTTTAGAGAATGTGAAAAAGTGAACTTCACCCTATTTTCCATGCTAAATTTGAATCTGTGATGACATAAACAGAAATCAATAGTTGAATAAGTGAATGAAGTAGTAAAAATGATTTTTCTGAAAATATATAATGTGTGGGATTCATTTAAGTAATAATTTAAAATTAGAAATCAGATGTGCATAACCTAGTTCTATTACTATGTCTGAGAACTTTATTTTTTTATTTTTACATTCAAATGCTAATTGTATAAACCCAATGTGATATATTTATTGTCATGTATTGGAGTCTGGACTTTTAGTAACGTAATTGTTAATCTTTTTCTTTCACTTGTCTGTTTCAGTTACTGAAGAAAATAAGTGGATTCTTTTCCTGGTTTGCTGGAATTTTTTTTTTGATGGTTGTGAGTCAGTAATTATGTACAACTTAAAGAAGAAAAGAAAATTTTATTTGGATTACAGTTCCAGAGGGGGATATAGTCCATTATGACAAGAATCACAAAGGACAAACATGGCTGGAGGCAGAAGCAGGATTCTGGTTCAGACCTCCACAATCATCATGGAGGTAGAAAGAGTATGAGCAAGCTTGAGGGCTACCAAACCTCAAGGCCTGCCCCTGTGGCTTCCCTTTCTTCATCAAGATTCTTCCTTTTGAAGGTACCAAAACCTTCCCACACATTAATATCAGCTAAATATTCAAGTGCATTATCAGGTGAGGGCCAACTCACAGATGAAACAAGACACAATTATTCCCATTGTTTGATAAAATAAAATAAATATGTTTAAAAAATGAGTTACATGACAGACAACAGCCTGGCTTGAAGTTTATATTCATGCAGGGCATACCTAAAATGAAGGAAGGACATCTGCAGTGAGGTGGCAGGGTGATGGGCTCCCTGATGTTCTCTAAATCTGCATAAAAATGGATGCAAATAAAGGTAAGAGCCTAAAGATGCAGAGGATCAACCATATGTAAGACACTCTCCACAAGTTAGGGCAGCAACAGCCAGTATTGGACTTTGCCTGACCTGCTCAATGTTTGACAAGTCAGTGACCCCCAAAAGTCTAGCATGGATCACAGGGGAGAAGGCTGCAGACAGTAGGATGAGGCAAGGAATTAAACAATCATAATAGAGTTCCCATACTAACTAGGAGCACTCTGGGCTATGCCACTGAGTCCTGAACCCTCACTAGGTTGGAGGACTCAGAGGGAAGTTTGGCATTCATACAAAAGGATACTCCAGGAGACGGTAGGGAGGAAGGGGAGGCACTTGGAGAGGGGATAGGAGGAAGGGAGAAAAAGGAAGGGGGGAAAGGGAAGAACGCAATGGGGGATGACTGGGGAGGGAAGAAGGGAGGGAGAGGATGAGGTACCTATTGAACTTCTTTGATTAGGAAAAAAATAAAATGTAAGAGAAAAATTTTAAAAAAGATAACAGATATTCTGAAATGGCCAATCAAAACAGAAAAATGAGCCTACCACTTGGAAATTCAGAGTCTAAGGGTAGAAGTATTTGTTAAATATAAATTGTTGTGGACATGCCTTAACAAGTAGCATGCCACAGTCTCTAGATGATTACATTTTCCTTGAGTTCATGTAACTAGAAACAAAAATGCATTGTTATTTAATATATACCAGCAGTATATACAAATAATTTAAAACCATGTTATTAATGGATTTAAGTGGACCTTATGAAGAAGCAGCTTGTGTAATCCTGTCTGAAACCAAGTAATCGTAAACTATGTAGTACAGCAGTGTATTCTCCTGCTAGAAAATGTAACTAGTAGCTAATGAAGTATCAATAATACTAGAAAATGTAACTGGTAGCTAATGAAGTATCAATAATTATTATGTATAATGTAGATGATGTTTCCACAATAAGCAGAAAAAATAACTAAACAGAATCTTTCAATATGAATCTTTTACATTTGGAAGCATTATAAACACTGACCAAATAGATTAAGTTGCAGAGGGGTGCTACTTCCTGTTGATCTATGTAAAACTATGGGGATGCTAGTGCATTTAGTCACTGAACAAAATCAAGTTCTACAGAGTTAATAGTTTGGCTGTTTTTCTAATTGAAGCAGCAAGCCAATATATGTCTGGCAAGATAGGATTAAAATATTGCCTCTTCATAGTGGAAGTTAAATTATGGTTCATCACGTTCTAGACTTCCTATAATTTCCCAGTGGATATAACAAAATGTCTGTAAAACTAAATACTACAGGTATAGGGTTGCAGTTGCAATCGTGATGCAAAATAAATAAATGATAACTGCAAAAAAATTAAAAGCAAGTCACACAGGAAATGAAAAATTATGGCATTAGTTGCAAGTTTTTAAATTCACACAAAATTCTAAACATGTCATTGAAATGTGAGTGTTTTCACTATTCATTTCAAAATGTCAAGAATTTAACAGTTTAAAGGTATATATTAAAATCACAGTTTAAACTCTGTTTTCAAGACAGCTCTTCCATTCTAAAGTAGAACAAAAAGTTTTTTATTATGCACATATAATTTATGCATCTGAAGATGAAATGTTCAGAGTACCATTCACAGGAATGATTTAATAAAATCAGAAATTCCTATTGGCAAGTACTTAAAAGAACCTGGAGGACATTATACTAAGCAAAAGCCAAATTTGCAGAAGCAGATCAGGGAGTGATGATAACCAGAGGACGAATGAGAGTGATTGAAAGAGATTCTGATTAGGGAAGGCACACTTTTTAGATATAGATGCTTCTGATGGGCAGGAAGAACTGATTTTAAAACTATTGCTTAGCATTCTTATCAGAGTTACTCAAAATGCATATTGTTTCAATGCTGTGAAGACAGTACATGTCAAATGTCTGCACAAAAAATAAATGTCAAATGATTAAGGTGATGGATATGTTTTCAGTTTTCACATTTTATAATTGAATCAAAATATCATTCGTTCCTTGACTACTCACAATAACTTATACTCAATAGAGTAGTCATTTAAAATGCCCTTCTTTTGTCCAGACCTTCAATTTTTTTGCGTTTTCTCTTGCTCTTCTTCCCTGTTCTCTCTATTGTTACTTAAAACTTAACAATTTCAAAATGATTTTATTTAAATATATACCTTTCAAATTCAGTAAGGAGAATAATATCTGTGTTCTCTGATGAATGAGTATGGGTGACAGGATTATGTTAAGTTGAATAAAATTTGAGATCCAATAATTCTTCTTCCTTCCTGAAATGTCATAAATACTATCCTATTCATATTTTAATTGTCACAAGCAAGAGTATTCACAAAAGAAGTATGAGTAGTGTATTCACTACATGGGTTAGAGTTTAAGTTTAATGAGTGGTTAACTAAAACTGAAATTTTTTTACTGTGTGAAAAATGCCAAAATTGCCCATTGATTTTATTTAAGATGATACAATGTTAAATTTTGTCAGTGTAAAAGTAAACATTAGACATATAATCATGACATAAATACTTTTCTAACCTGTATGTAAAATAGAATATTGAGTAGCTAATAAATTTTAAGAAATGGACAGTTTTCCACATCAATATTAAACTTTGAAAATTGTGGAGAAAAACCTTGTTATAATTATTTTTTTTAATTTTTTTATTATTTATTCAACTGTGTGCATATGCGTGTGTATGTGTGCGCGCGTGTGTGTCTGCGTATGTGTAGAACCACGGACGAATTCGTGAACCACCATGGACGCCTCCACCTCCTTCTGCCCCGGGATTCACAGGCTCTGCTCTACTAGGACCAGAAGAGCAGGCCGCCCTTGCTTCTGCCTGGCGTCTATACTTGGGATCTGGGATCTAAACTCAGGACCTTCCGCCTGCAAGGCGGAGGCTTAACCTCTGAGCCACCTCTCCAGCCCCCTTGTTATAATTATTGTGAGATCAAAATGAATTGTAAAGAGAAAAAGAGAGAAAGAAAGAAAGAATAGTTTACATAGAAAAATCATATAATTATTATGGGTGTTTATAGACAACACAATATCTCATTTTTTCATAGTTTTCACCTTGTAAGTGTAGAATATTTCATGTCAATTTCAGAAACCTTACAGTTTCACTTCCTATTACCTGTGTCTTTTGATTTCTATTGAAAGATTGCAGCTGACACACATGGAATTCTGGGGAAAATATCATTTTATTGAAGATTAGAGAAGAGTTCTCACTCAAAGAAGAAAATGGAAAATCATGAAAGGACAGTTGCCTTAAAATATGTTCTCAAATCTCACCACCAAAACAAGATGCAGCCTATTATAATGGAAGATTAGTAAAGTAAAATACCAGAACCAACCACAATACAGAGTATCATTGTCCCTAAATAGCTCAGCCCTAACTAGACTATCCAATTTCTTTCCATCCTAAGTTTCAGGAATCCTGCAGAAGAGGTAGGGGTGAGAGTGGGGGGCACTATATGTTAAGATTCTTAAGTCTAAAGGTGAGGGAGTACACTGCTATCCAGGTCATTCCAGGCACTATAGGCCTGCTTTCATCCAAGAGCAAAGAAATCTAACCCCACTGGATCCACACAATGACTGACATATAAATATTCCCCTGAGGATCAGCGAGGATCCCAGGAAAATTACATGTAGTAGGAACCATAAGGGCACATCCATACAGGTGAAGGGGAGTGTCCCCATCTGTGGGTTTACCCACTGAAGGGTTGGTTACCTATACTACCACTACCTATACTATTGCCCCTAATAGTACAGACAACGTGAAGTTAGCCCTGTGATACACACAAGCAGACAGGCATGAGGGTGAAGGGGGAAAAATGGATTTTTGAAGTGTAAGGATGTTGGGAAAGGAGGGAGGGAAGAGAGGGAGAGGGGAAATGGACAAAATTAAATAAAAATAAAGTTGAAAAAAAACCCTAAAGTGTAGACAATGACCAAAGAGAACATTATATTACATTTAAACCATTTCTAAATTCTTTAAAACAGATAACTTTTCTTGAGGTGTATGTTTCTGTTCAATTGATCTTAAGGTCCATTTGTATTGACTTATTTGTGTGTGTGTGTGTGTTATGATCATGTTCTTTATCAGTATGTTTATAGCCCCATAATAATCTTATAAAGTGCAGATAGCTATATATTAGTAACTTTTCAAACAATTGCAAATATCATGGATCCACCCAGCCACAGGTGAAACTCAGATTCCATTGTTTCAAGAGAGTCATGCAGTTTCCATTCGAGATTTTAAAAACTGTGGATTATGAAGGAAGGGTTTATCCTTCTCGGCCTCCAGGTTTGCTGCATCTCAGTAGCTATCTCTGATTCTCTCCACTTACAGCAGTAACCAGTTTCTTCGGGGGAAGGGTTCTGATTAAGGAATTGTTTTCTAACAGAACTCTAACAGAAATCCAAGATATTTGTTAAGATTGAATTTTAGTAAACATTTATCTTTTTTCTTTCTGAAACTTGCAGTAAGCCAGCAAGTCCATTTAGCTTTACTTTCCCTTCACTTGCTCTTTCTCATTTCTCTACTTTTCTTGCTCTTTTGCAAAATGTGCTATACTTTTCTAATAGCATTTTCACACTGCATGTCTTTCATCATATTTATCAAACAAACTATATGCTGATCCTGAAATCACATTTCACAGCTTCCATTTCAGATATAAATGCAAATGCTGCATTTATTCTTTCCTTCCTCCCTCCCTCCCTCTCTCTTTCTCTCCCTCCCTCCCTGTCTCCTTCCTTCCTTCCTTCCTTCCTTCCTTCCTTCCTTCCTTCCTTCCTTCCTTCCTTCCTTCCTTCCTTCCTTCCTTCCTTCATTTTTTCCACTGATACGAACTTGATAGATACTCCATTCCCCTCCCTCCCTCCACCCTTCCCTGGATCCCCTTGCTCCCTCCCCCCTTTTCCCCTTTCTTTTCCTCCCTCCCTCCCTTTATCCCAGTGCCCACTCCCCCCCCCATTCCTGGAGCATCCTTTAGTGTGCTCCTCCTCTCTGATGAGGTATAAGGACTCAGTAGCATTGCTTAGAGCTCTTTCTTGCATTCCCCTTTAGTATAGGAACACTATTGTGGCTGTTAATCTCTTGCCTCTAAGGATCCTAGTGCCTGTGATCCATGCTAGATTTGGGGGGGGGGGGTCAATGATATGTTGGTCATTGGGCAGGTCTTGCAAAGTCCTATTATGATGGGGTTTGATCTCACCAGACAGGGAGGGCATAGAGTCTGGCAGATAGAAGGTAACCATCCTGGAAATGGGAGACTGACCCCGTCTCACCGTGATCTACTCTCATTCCATCTACCTTTGAATCTACTCTTATAATAAGAGTCTATTTTAACAGCCTTTTATCTCTGGCTAGGAGGTTACATCCAATACCCATCAGGATGGAGCCAAGGGTGATGCAGGAACAGCAAAACTGGAAGAAGAAAAAAAAAACAACAAACCATAATTCAAAACAACAGAGACCCCACATTAATCATCAGGAACCAGGCCAGCCTAATCTCTCCCCATCTCAAAGCTCAGGGAAATTTGCGGAGGGGGAGGTAAGACTGTAAGAGCCTAAAGATGGGGAGGAACAATGATATGCAAGATACTCCACACAAGTTAGGGCTGAAGTAATCTTTCTTTCTTTTCCCCCACTTTCCTCTTGCCAATAGGCCAGATGAGTATAAGAACAGAACACAAATCGTTTTTGCAGCCATCTTCCTCATATTTTTCTCATAACTCCTCCTCCCCTCCTTTTATTCTTGCTGATTCCTGTGCCCCTACCACCCCCATCCTCTATTGTGCTGATTGCCTTACACTTTGAGGAACAATTTCAGAGTGTCTCATTTAGCAAAAAAAGATACTTTTCTAACAATTGTTAAAAATGCTAAACAATATTACTATGGATTTTCTTTTTCTTCTAAAATACTTATTATTGACCATGTTGGTGTAACGTTGGTCAAGTTTCTGCGCATAGTTTATTACCACAACCTTAGAGGATACAGTACATTTTGGTGAGAATATCATTGATTATATACTTCTGTAGATTCAAAATAATATGTCTGGAATAGATTCACGTAATGTGTCTGAAGTGAAAAGCTAAAATTATAATTGTGGATGCACACAGTCATTTAACACACATCTACACTATCCAGTACAATTTGATACTACATTTTTGCCCCATATAAACTGATATTTGAACATAGACATTTAGAAGAGAATGATGTAGTAGGGATACTTATTTCCCCTATTTTTGGATATCTAGAAAAATAATTAAATAGATTCCTAGAATCATGTTAACAGTATGCTGCAATTTTTTCAGTTTAGAAAAATACTTTGAAAGATTCTAGAAACATGTTAATAGTATGATGCAATTGTTTAAGTCCTCCAAATTCATAAGACATTAGTTTAATAAAATGGTGAATTTAAAGTTTAATGTTTAACACTATATGCTACTTGGAGTCTACAATGGGCAACAAAGAAAACATATAGAATAAATTCCTTCAATACCAAAGACTGGATTTGGAAAATCAAGGAATGTGAAAGAAAATTTAACTCAATCTGCTCAACATAGGGAAAATAGTAAGAAATGTTTATACCACAAAAACACTTGAGGATTTGTGGACAGGGGAAATAGAAATAAACAAATAAATAGTACATTCAAAGACCACAGACTTTTAGATAACATATCTTTAAAATCCTTTAACACATGAAACTGGTTATCTGAATTTTACAAGAGTAAAATGTATTGTTTCTATAAAATCTGTGATAATAAGAAGGAAAGTCAGTTAAACTTCAAGCTCATAGTTTTCTCAAGTCATAAAAACAATCATTCTTCTACATGTTTTTGAGGTAAATTGGCATTACAAAATGAAAAGAAAGTCAGAGATACTTGTTGAAGCATGGTGAGAGGAATTTTCTTCAGAATTGTTGTCAGCTAGAAGGGCCATCACCATCATAATAGGATGTTGCATTTGTGGAAAGAAATTGATTTCCCTCTATTACAGCATAGGAAGTAAGAATTTCTACTTAAGAATAAGATTGGTTTCTATGATAAAAAATTTCTGGTAAATTGTAAAACAAAGATACAAAAAAAAAAAAAAAAGAAGAAGAAGAAGAAGAAGAAAAAGAAGCATGGCAGTGAAGAGTGTGTGGCTAAACCAACCAATCTAGCAGAGAATTCTGGAGCCAGGCCAAAGTAATCAAATATTATCTTGTGGATAGTGAAGGAAGCAGAGCTTACACTGATCTCAAATGTTGTCACACATATGGTGGAAGTGGGTTCTTCATGCCCTAACTTAGTTCAAAAATTGAATGAAAAAAAAAAAGGAGAAAGAAAAATACAGTCAGACTTATAGAAAGTTTCAGTGACATGTCCAAAGTTTGATCAAGCAAAAAATACTTATCGATTTGAAGATAATCCAAATTTATGCAGACTGTGTGCTTCACATGGGTTTTATGGTACGGAATGAAAATCACTGCAGTTCAATGATAATTTGTGATCAGAACTGTCTTAAGAAGGCACAGACTCAGATGGGTTAAGGATGTATTTTAAGGACTAGGAGGAAAGAGTCTAGTCACCTGCAAAGGACTAGAAGAAAAATGTTTCCCACCCCAAACATTGTTTGGGATAATGGGATAATGAATTTCCATTAGCTTCTTCACTGCTACTAAACTTCTATGCCTTATTTCTGCCACCTGCTGGCATTTTGCAGAATTGAAAAGCAATGTCAAAGACATTGCAATATGTGAAATTCAGGAATCTTATAGATAAGATTTAAAACTCTTCAACAAAGTAGTATCTATTTTCTTAGCCAACTTAATGTTTTTCTTAGAATTCATGCATATTTAAAAACTGGATAAGTTCATTCAATAAAGGAAGGAAGAATTGCCAGCAAGTATCATTAAGTCATTTTTTTTTTTTTTTTTTGGTCTCCTTCCTTAACTTCTTTAAAGACTTGATTTTTAAATAAATCATTCCCTTTCTAGATCTCAGAAAAATATATAAAATAGCAAACTAGTTTTATGGATTCTTGCAGAAGTTATTGTAATTGTGACTCCTACAAATCTTCTTGTAAAAATTGGATGTCCACAGTGTACACATCTTCCTGATTTTCTATGCCTTCCTTGCAATTGTGAGCTCGCAATCCCCCAAGACAGATTTGCACAGGAGATGCTGTTGAATCATTGCTGTACAATGATCATACAGACGCTTCAGCTAAATCTGTACTGAGACAAATTATAGGGAGTCTATAATTATGGTTTGCCAGAAACATATATGATTATAATTTAGGGAATATAAAGACTTTTTAACATTTGGTGACAAAATCTTTGTCTCATGAAAACTGATTCTTTTCCTTTTTCAAGAGAGCACAGACAATTATAAACTCAGAAACATAATTGGTACAATACTGATTAAAGTCAAAAGACACTTTGAAAAGACCACTTATTAGTTGAGACTTGTCTTCTGCTATACTAAGAGAACATCTTGAAATGAAGCACATTTTCAGAAGAAAAAAAGCACTAAAATTTCAAGAAGTGAAAATGTTTTTCAATAGAGATTACTTTGCATTGCTCAGTATCTTATTCAGATTATAAATATTTATGCTTATTACATCCAAATAAGTAAAATGCCTCAAAAGTGTTACTTGGGGAAATAACAGTCCTTGAGTGAGCTCACAAGCCAACTTGCTGGATTGATGCTTAGCATGGAAACATTCCTAACAACACAATGACTGGTATCAATTTCAAGTAACTTGTGGAACCATGAGAACCTCAGAGAGAAAAAATGGTTGCTCACTTTCATTTTTTGTATTTGTCTGTGTGTGTGTGTGTGTGTGTGTCTGAGATATATATATATATATATATATATATATATATATATAGAGAGAGAGAGAGAGAGAGAGAGAGAGAGAGAGACTATGTACCTGTAGAGGCCCAAAGGGGACTTGGAGAATCATCCTAGACTGAGTTACCCCCTCTTTGCTTTGCTTTGGAATTTCCCAGAATCCTATTTCCAGGCCCAGAATTGTAGACTGCCTTACATTTCTGCCTAGCATTTTTAGGTGGGATTAGAGATCTGAATTTAGGACCTTCTGCTTGTGAGACAGAGAGTTAACCTCCAAACCATCCCTCCAGCTTGATTACTCATGAGAACCAAGTGAAGGAAAACCATTGCAAGATGAATTTCAAAATTGAAATGATTGTTTCTCATATGACTCATTGAGAAATCAGTTAGAATTGCTCTCTAAGAATCCCTAAACCTCTCAGGAAAGTCTAACAGGGACAACATGACATACCAGTTCTGTGAGTACTATCTATCCAGAAGATATGAAATCTGCATGCTTATGACACATGGAACACATGTGTTATGTTCTTTATAATTGCACCTGTATGAAATGCTTAGAGCACAAACATTGGGCTTCTGAAAAACTACAGAATCTCCAAAAAAGAAAATTGTGTTTTTTATCACCCATTTAGATATAACTTAAATGAATAATTATTGCAAGCAGAGTAAGAGAAAATTTTAGAAAAATCGAAAAATAATCATCAAAATTTGTTGTACTTCATATTTAATCCATTTTATTGTATCCTAATACAATTAATGCCACAATATATTTAATAACTTATTAAATAACAGTAACCTATGAGAAATATCAAGGGAAAGAAATAAGGAAGGAAGAGATGAAGTGAAAAAAGAAGGGAAGATGAAAAGATTTTTAATAGCAGAATTGAAAGTTTATTTAAGTAAATATGCTTATATGAGAAAAATCTTTAAATAGTGACCAAAGTTAGTGAGTTCGACTTTGAATTTTAAAAGGAAGTTTTTTGTACTTTTAAGTTAGGTTTCCATAGTATTTATTGCTTACCTACAAAGTTTACTAATAGTTTTTAACTAATTATAGAGATGAAAAATTGTGTGCAACTCTCCCTACCCAAACAATAAAAAATATTGTTAGCAAGAGGAGCTGAACAAGTGTCTTCAGACAGGATGTGCCAGGAAATTCATGGAATGTCTCATGTTTCTGGTAAAGAAGACCACATAAGCCAGCTTATCAAGATATACAAGGCGAAATTTATTTCAAGACATTGTTCAAAATAGTTTCCAAAGACTCCTCAAAATTGTTAAGGTCATGAAATGAAAATAATAACTGTGAAACTGTTCCAGGTTAATTGAGGCTAAAGAGGTGTGACTACTAAATATCATCTATGATTCCATATGATATTCTGAAAAGAAACAATTAGCAGAATCTCTAAAGGTCATTATTTGGAAAGTTGATATTTAAACATGAATGCTAGACTACATGATGACATTGCTTAATGCCAAATTTTCAAAATTTTAAACTACTGTGAATATGTCTGAGATTTATTTTTATGCAATTAGTGAAAAAGAACAGTTCAGCCAAGTTTCTCCCGAGAAGTTTGCAAAAAAAAAAAGAGTGCATATATGTAGATTTACAGTAAGTAAAAAAATGTTAATAATAGTAAACTTGGGTGAAAAGAACACTGAAATGCACTATGTTCATCTTGACATCTTCTGAGTAAGTATAAAGTGAAAACAAAAGCTTTTAAATTATTGGTGCTTACCTATACATCATTTCTTATTCCTATGATGTCTCATGTAACCATCTGTAGTCTAATTTTCTTATTCCTTAAAATATTTCTAGGGTCAGGCTTTTATGTATTCAGGAAAAGCTTAGAAAACTAATTACATATGTTCTCATGTAAGACATAATCATTTATGCATAGATTATATTTTAGGAGCAAAATGTAACTGATTAGAAAGGAAAAGGGGATAACATTCTGTGATAGACAATAAATAGATAAGCTAAGGTCCTATGTTGTGGGCTGATACTGTCATATTAACATTTTCTAGAAAAAATCAAAATTCATAATCTATGATAGTTTATAATATAAATGTATATGTAACAGTTCATCTTCATGGTTGCTGATGAAATACCACCAAGCAATTTAAGGAACAAGGGACTTATTTTCCTTTATGATTCCTGGTTACAGGTGTTTGTTCAGCTTGGCAAGAGAGCTCATACCAACACCAGGGACAAGGGAACTGGACACACCATCTCTACAGAACAATGGAGAGGAACGTGCTAGTCTGGAAAGTATGCAGAAGATGTTTCTTTTCTCAATTATTCCTACCTTTTTAGTCACCTACCTGGGGACTAGTCCCAACCACCTAGGCTAGGTGGTCAACTAAAACAGGTCTGCTCTGGACTTAACTCAGTTATCAATTCTCTACAAATGTGTCCAGAGCTCAAACCCTCAACTGTGAGGTTAACACCTATATCTAACTATGACAGTATATAAACATGTATAAGGTTAACAAAAGTAAGTTTGTGGACTAATAAGAAATAGTCACTTTTTTTTAGCAACACCACTTTCACACATAAAGGGAAATTAAATGTGCATAAAATTTCTAATTAAGCAAACTGCTATTAAGCACTCAAAATAGTTTAGAAGTGAATTAGCCAGTACATACTTATTCATTTGAGTCCTTAGCTGGTGTAAATGTTTGGAGAGTTTGTGGCACCTTTGGGAGGTGGAGTCTTACTAAAGGAAGGTATGTCACTGTGATTGCTCTTCTCTTTCTGCTTTCTTGATGGCTGCAGTGACTTGAACAAACCTCCTGCTTTCAGTTATGCTATCCAATTTCCACCCTAATGGACTTATCACCTCTTCAACTATAACCAAATAAATATTCCTTTCTTGATTATATTGTATATGAGTTTTGTCCCACACCAACAAAAGTAAAGTACCTTCTATACCACATCCTGATTTTATCCTCCAATGAATACTGAGAAAAAGAGCTTACATTAGGAAGAGGGAACTATGAATGTTTGGGGATTAACATTGATAAAATGGATAGCAATCACAAATATGTCAATATAATATTCAAAATAGGAAACAGTTGATGTATAGAATTTTACATTTTCAGTGAACAATATTTTAAAATTTCACAACATTGACCTATTTAATACTCTTGTAAATAGTATCAGACAAGGTCTTATCAATATTTTGGAAACTTATATGTGGAAATCCAGTGAATCTAAGGAAATGACCAAAGTCACACACCTATTTGGGTCTTTTAGAGTTATTTTGCTTACATAAAAATGTACATGTAGGTATCCTTTTAATTCATGTGTATTCAGAGTAGAATATATATTCAAATTTAAATAATTTTGAGGAAAAATGACTACAATGAAATTTTTTCTTATAATTATGTTTCTGGTTATTGTTAATTAGGAGGTCACTCAAGCTGGAAGTCATTATATAGGAAGAAATTGAAAATAAAATTAATAATAAGTAACATAGGAATACTTGAGTTATCTGATATGTATGAACCGCATGGAATTCTGTGGACGAATAATTGTTTATAGGAAATTATGCTTTAGATCCCTAAACTATAGTTTGATAATATTAACATCTGTATTAATTTTCAATGAACAGTGTGTACTCTCTTAATTTTAATGAATAAAGTTGTTTCACATTCTCTATATAATAATTTAGAATAATTTATAATGGCAGACCTCCTACAACAGTGAAAAATAATATCATCCTTAAAGCTTGTATAGTTTAGTTTTTAATACCAAATCTCCATTAGCATATTTTTTTGTGATTCAAGTATACAGCACAAACACATTATATGATGTTTGGACTCATCATTATAGTAATGAGTATCCTGGGCATAGCAACTCTGTGAACCTGTACAAAACAGAATTTCATCTTGATGCCAAAATGATTTGCATTCAATACATTGACAACAGCAAACAATGCAGTCAAATTATTTGCAAAAATTAAATAACAAAAGCTAAATTACTTAGTTACTTAGGCTTGTTTAGTCTTAGCCCTGCTGACAAAAATGATCCACACGTTTAAAATGATAACAGTTTATCCTCATTCCCAGAATTCTCCAAGTACCCCAGTCTGGAACATGCATATCTAACTTTTTCTCCTTGCTGATACTAGACTTCAGACACATCAATATTTTCATACCTAAACCTTAAACATCAATATTTTCATACCTAAACCTTATTATTTTAAATCTTCAGTCCCTGTTTATTCTGCTTGAATATAAGCCCTTCTAATTCTTACAAAGCAAACTTTCCTTCAAATGAAACTCTTTTAAAAAATTGGAATAATATTCAAGGAGAATATATCCAGTGAATTTCATGTTAACTTCATATTTCCTTATCTAATATTTAATTTCTTTTAAAAATTCAGGGAATACTAGATACAGTATTCTATACTATGTATATATATATTCTATACTATATATATATTCTATGCTATAGATATAGTATTCTATAGTATATACTGTGGGGGTCCACTCCTGGCCGCCAGGAAGGAGAGAGGTGAGTGCACTGCCTGCCCCTCTGATTCCCAGGTTCCCGGTAAACAATCAGGGAAGGCAGGGAGTTAAGTTGAAGCATGAACTCACTTGCAGCACAGCAGTTTATAAAGGCAAAAACCCTGAGGCAGCCAATCATATTAAAGGTCAGCGCAGCATGTAGGCTTCAAGGGTTAGGGAAAGCATTACAGAACTCTTACGAACCAATCAGGGTTCCCTGTGATGCAAACAGGGTTAAGCCCCACACACTAGCTTCCAGTGCTATCTAAGGCCCCATGTGCTCCGCTAGGCTTGTTCACTTCCTCCCTCAGCACCATCTTAGGCCCCATGTGCTTGGCTACGCCTTGTTCCTCCCAGCATCATCTTGCCTGGACCAGCCCAACATATATTACTATTTTTATATTATTATTCAATAATTGTCTTATTTAGTTCTAAGGTTTTTGAACAATTTTTTTCCATGTTTTTTTCCCATCTATTGGCCATTCAATCTTCTTATTTTTGGGGGGATAATGTCCTCATTAAATCCAAAGAAACTCTATGTACTGTCTTCCACATGTACTGAATTGAGTGTTTGTGTCTTTTCAAGCATCACTGCTAACCAGAGTTAAATACAGTACAAAAATTAAAAATCATTTAGGTACATTAACAAAATTCAGAGATAAGTCAAAATTACCAAAATCGTAGACAACATATATAGAACAAAATTTTGTTAAATAGTTGCAAAAGTATCCAGTATTTTAAGACATTTTTAAATCACGATTAAAATAGAAGTCATATCTTCAAAGATAAACTAAATTTTAAAAATTTGATTATGGTATCATCAAAAATACATATAAGTTAAAAACTCAGTGAAGTTCAAGATTTGAAATACAAATGGAAAAATAGGAAAAAAAGACATAGCATATTGTCAAAATAAGATTCTATTGTCTCATATTTGAAGAAATTTTGTGATGGGCCTAATGATGATATGGAGAGTTGCTGCAGTTCTCCTCAAAATATGACCTGACTGCTCTT